>JAMZAV010003698.1:0-63649 GCA_024449915.1 Sweltsa coloradensis | reverse complement strand
TTTTTTGTGAAAATTAAACTGTAAATGCCCGTTTGGGGGTGCGCCATCTTGGACGTACTACGTCTAACTGTTTTGAGTCAAGGCCAATTGGAAACTAAATGTACGTAGTTTGTACATATTTACATACAGACGGCGGCTGCTCGCCCATCCGCTCAACACAAACAACTCACAGGGATGTACATTTTCACCGTCTTTTGTTTTTCTTTTTTCGTATGTGACAGGAGATTTCGCGAGATCATTGGGATAAAGAATAACGAGCATTTTGTCTTGAATTTTTGCATAGCCTAGAACTATCATGGTTTTTCTTATCTACAATAGGCTTTAATTAGTCATCAAAGTAAGGTTTTTTGTGCGGGATGTGTGTCAGAACATGAACGTGCAGGCCTAGGGTTGGCAAGTTAAGCCTAGGGCTTGTCAAGTGAGTAATTTTAGTATTCACATACCAATGCCTATATCCTACAGGAACGATTGGCCTAGACTGTTGTATTATAAATAATTTTCTACGTCTAGGCCTAGACCTAGGACTGTTTCAGTTTTGTTTTTTGATTGCAATGTCAACTTTTCTCGTTTTCCGGCTAGGCGTGTAAAATGTCCGCCATCTGTTTACATTACTGTAGGCTACGCTAGGCGCTGCTTTGTTTAAAACACCGCCGTCTTGATGTATATCTCGATCCTACTATAATACTATTCCAACATCTTTGGGTCTGGATGTATGTTTATCCAGACGGCGTTGGATCAACACAGTTCTGACGTCACAGTCGTTTTTGCCGCTCTAAAAAACTGCTGCTTTTAAAACGGCTATAAAATCACTGGATTATTATTTTCACGGAAAAAAAAAGTACATATTTGTAATCGGACGAAATACTTCTTCTAAAAATTCTGTTTGTACAGTATTTGGCGGAAGTGGAATATTCCCTATTACAAATTACGTATTTATTTTATGGCCAAATTACAAAAGGGCACATGCCCCACAAGGGCAATTTATCAAACATTGCCATTAACAAAACAATACATATATACAACGCAAGAATACAATTCAATATAACATTAGTTATATACAGAAGAATATGCAATCAATATAGGTTAAACATGAATGTGTGCGTGTGGTGATATTTTCCGGTTAAGTTTATGTGTTTACATACACATACATGTGGGTTGCAGAGGACGCTATTGTAACCTAATTTACCTACCCGTCTCTTGGGTGGGAGGATTACTATCAAGGAATTAAATTATTCTATTGTTCGATAGCGCTATGCGCGGACCTAGTGTGCGCGCTCAGGTTTTCGACGCTTGAATCTTCTAACAGTTTACTTATATATTTATATCTACTTTAACTATCAACGCTCGTTTGCAAAGAAAGAGCTTCAACCCATCATTGTGAGATATAAGCTCGAAAGACGAAAAAATTGAAAATCCAAAACTTGAGTTCTTGTTTGTTGATTTGTTACCCACAGTTTTTGTCAAAATTCAGGTGACTAACCACGTTTTTGTGGTGTTAGGGTATTTGTGAATAAAATGTCCTAGGGCTGTTTATAAGAAGACTCGATCCCAGCATTCGTCTATTATGACTAAAGAAAAACACTGGAAAACTTTCAGTCAGGATTGACGGAGGGGGGATTTAACCCCGTGATCTTCCGAGCTAGTCTCTCACATTATACGTGTTTGTAATCTAGGGCCTACTATACCACAACATAGTCAACATGTAAACGTTGAACTCTCCACGTCCATAAGAATGCTGTCTACTTCACATTTCTAGCTGAAAGTCGCTTGTAGTTGGCATTCTGATTCAAGCCCATTTTTCAGTTTGAGAATTCTTACCAACTATTTATATTATATCACCTGCAAGGAGCTACATGCAGTAGCAGAAGCATGTGTCCCCCTAATAGAAAGCATCCGTTTATGCAGAACAAGAGGGGACCCAGCTCACGTTTGATAAACTACGTTTTAGTAGATTCTAGAAGTTAATCACTTGCGTACTTCTTCAAGTACCCCTTGATCTTACGCACCCCGCCTCTGCCCTCCGTGTAATCTGGTCGTTGACGGGTCCTTACACAGCCGCCTCTAATTTAAACTCCCGCGCCCCCTTACAAAAGTTTTAATCACTCCCTAGCAAGGCGGGTATACTGTGTCTTAAACCTTACCAAATGACACATTATTTCCCCGCAATGTTGTCGCTGTCCTCCATGAGATTAGGTCAGAATGAACGACGTGTCCTCCAGCGGCCGCGCCGCTCTGTTAATCTCCTCTAATGCCGAGACCGTCTCCTCCCATTCTTAATTAGCGGCCCACTCATTCATTACCCGATGTCCCGAAGCTTCCCGACGGAGCTGTGGTCACGGAGCCGGACCTCGACCGCAACAGGAGCGCTTGTGTCGTGCCGCCCAGCAAGGCCAGGTACGCCGGACATACAACAATGAGCCGATTAATGGTCTATCTATTCCGAAACCCGGTCGTCCCTAACCCTCATTAAAGGGAGACGAGGGAGCACAATGCGTTTTGTTATTAATTATCGGCGAGAATGAACAGTGAAATGAGACGCATCCGTCTGAACTCTTTTGATAATGCGTTATCATAATAATCACATGCACACGCACTCTCTCTCATCTCTGCACCCTTGTTAATCTCCCTATGCCACCCGGGTTGTTCTGAATTCTGATTCTTCCTCACAGCTTGATGAATGGGACACGTCCTCGTACTCGTCTATTGCCGTCCACCTAATGGGCCAAGTATGCTCACTACTTGTCTTGGTTCACCTGCCTCGATCGTTCTCACTATGTGAGTGTGTACTGAATCATTTAGTGCGCCATTTCATCTTGATTAACTAACTCATTCCGGTTTTCATTTAATGTCGTAGATTTTTTAAATCGTTGTGTTCATTCGTCATGCCCCTATAGGTTTTTTACATAGATGTACTATGTGATCGTGCCTAGATCGCCATTGCCCTCGATATTTCTACTTTGGGCTGGTCTTTTGTTATTCCAACCTCTATTTCACCCTTCTCTGGCTCTCTTACATCAGACGTATTACGTCTACGTGTAGGGCCTATAAATCTCTCCCACTGATTCCGAGGCTGTTCGTTAGGCAAGGCGATAGAACAAAAGCTGGGGGGAGATGAAGAAATCTCCCCCCCCCCCCTCAAGCCCCCAAACCCCTTATCCCTCACAGTCCAAACGCGTACGGGCCCGTAGAGCTCCCCAGTCCCCATCTCTCAATAACATGCCAATAATTGACTTAAAATGCGAACCATAAGCGTTGTGGTTATATCGGAATGACATTTTCTAACCATGTCTACAGTTGACTTGTATCCTCGTGAACAATATTAAACGTCACCATATTTTATTTCTGAAACAAACGTTCGCCAAAATAGGAAGGTAAACTTTAATCTTGTGTCCCCAACTAAAAATCAGTTTTTGACTTTTGTAACTGATTTTGTAGAATTTACAGAAATTTGTTTGAATCGTCTTAAACTAATTTGTTACATTTGTACATGTTCTTGGATGGAAAAATGAAACTCAATTTGGTTTTTCGAATTCTACTGGCAGACATTAACAATACAAATAATTGATATAGAAGTTTTAAGATTTCATCGCTTTTTTCTATCCAAAACAATTAATTATTAAGGATATATACCTGTTCACATGAGCAAGTTTCATTTTCAAATAGAAATGTTTATATTTTTTTTAAATAAGTTAAATATTTGAGATAAATGGTTGAAGAGTATGGAAGTGCGAGTTGTCGGTTCGAAGCCCGCATTTAACATGTATGTTTTAATTTGTCCATCTTTCTCTTTCACCATGTACTCATCGTCTCATCACCTGATAGAGAATTGTTGTATATATCAAGGCGTACAACACTAACCCCAACCAAATTTACATAAAGTTATATTTCTACAAGCTCAGTTTTACAGAAATTTGCAAGAAATTTTTACACAAAATTCAGCCCACATAATGACTTACTAATTTTACTCCACTATCCAATATATTGTGCTTATATAAAATTTCAAGCAAGACCATGAAAGTTCATTGTCCATAGTTACGTAACCTGTTCTGCTATAAACTTGACATGAAGGCCTACACTCTTAATATCCTTCATTCTCATTTAGTCCGCCTCAGCTTAATAGCTCTCATTAAAAGTTATCTATTCGGGGTTCCGAGTTCTTCACCTTCGTATTGTCTAATTAACAGTCTGTCCTAACCTGTGAGCTGAGAGCTGTGTAATAGCAGCCAAGACACAAGATTTGTCTCGCATGATAGAGGCGACTACTTGATGCGTAGTGCCTTCTTCTCCGAGGAGATTAAGTGTTGTGTCGCGGCCGGCGGGGAAGGGGGGGGGGGGCTGCCGTGCTAATTAGGGTCTTCAGTGCGTGAAGCGCAGCGCGCACCTAGTGCAACTCTCAAGAACCTCGGCTTATTAGTTGTGACCCCGGCCGCTACAGAAACACAGCGCTGTATGCTAAGTCTCGGGCGGGATCCCTCAAGACACAAACAACTACTACTGCGCGTTTAACAAACGTCACGTGCAGTTATTCTTGGGACAATGCTAACAAAGCAAGTGGATTTATAACTATTAAAGGAAAGCGCCACGGAAAACAAACGGCAAGAAACTAATATGAGTTAGTTGGAGACGGCTCTTTTAAGGGAGAAGCTACTCTTTGCTGACTTCTCGTAAAGTGACACCAAAGACTGCGCTGAAATGTGATTCTAAACGCAACTAAAGTTATATTTACAAAGTATATGGGCTTGGAGGCAAAAGTCATTAACTCCATTTTTGGCGAAAATGAGTTAGACATATTCGTATCTGTACTCTCAATGTAGAGCTAAAACTCACTAAGTGCTTGACATTTTATTATTCTGCTATTTAAACCTCACATTTTGGTTAAAAGTCACCAGTGCACGGAATGTACTTAATAATGTATTTTAACTTTTGGCTAAAGGCTTTAGAGCTTTAGTGATAAAATTCATTAGGTGCAAAAAGTGGATTATCTCAAAACTTACAAAATTGAGTTAATGAGTAACATTGGTCTCCAAACCCACTACACGATATATAACACAAATTAGGAAAGGCTTGTACCGGGCAGCGGACGATCCGGTTTAACCCCTTGAAGTTGTTGTCTTATTTTGTCTAATAAACCTATGCACAACAGCATAACAGTTTCGTTATTATCCCACATAATTGATCATATGGAAATCAACTTTGAATAAAAAATCCATCTCAGCCGGGTATCGAACACGCGTCTCCCGATTCCTGGTCAGTAAATTAGCCACTTAGGTACAGAGATGGTACACTTGTAACTTCTGGATTGTTGGAGCATTACTATGTGTTAGGTAACCGGCTAAGATGGATTAATTTAATTTTTTGATTGATTTCCATATAAGCGTTACACTCGTTTCCAGAAAAATCTACCCCCGTCTGGACTTGGGGTAGTCTTCGGCCCAGAGCATGGCTCTGCTAATCGTTAAATGCAAGGAAAGAGCAAAAGTCATCTCGTAAAATCAGCTACTCCCTCGAATTTAAAGCGCAGCTCTGGCAGTCGTCATAGGGGACTCCCCTCGTCCCTTGACACACCCTCGACGACGACGCACCATGACAACGTACAGAACGATGACAAAGACGATGCCGACCACGATGTGAGAACCCCCCTCTCCTCCCCCTCACCCATGACTGGTTCTGAGCAGCACGGGACTTTTCTTTCCACATCACCTAACCTAGAGTGGCGCATTATGACCTTACGGTTGACGCGCTCTTTATCCAAATAAACTTAAACAGCTGAAAAATCAAGTGTTTAATTATATGTGTAAGTAGTTTTGTTTAAAATAAATAAAAAAATAATGAATTAAAGTCTATCCACTCAGTTATATAACTGAAGTTCAGTGGGGGACAATAAATTAAAGCGACCAAACCAAGCCAAACCAGCCAACCCTGCAGGCCCTGCACGCAATCGACGTGTGAGCGATAACCAACCAAAGATCGATGTTTTTTATAGGAAATTAGCAATCAGTGGTATAGACGTGCGAACACCCGCGATCAACGCCAGAATCAACAAGCCGATTCAGAACATCTTTGAATTTATTATTGCCTCGTTGCTAGACGGCTCCAAAGTCACCGTTTACAAAAATCCTACAAAATAAGAACTGATGGACTTAGTCCAAATCAGAAGTTAAAAAACTTCTGACTTGGCTGGAATCGAACCCTGGAACTTCTTCAAAGGAAGCAGATCCGCAAACCACAAGCCCAACGATCCACATGGTGTTTTTTTGCCCAAGATGTTGCCGACGTAGGTAAACCTTTTTGTTTTATGTTTTTCAGTCATTGTCGCAGCTGTCCTCCATCCGGGCCCCCTACAAAAAAAGAGCTTTTTTTCTGAAACAAAATTTTCCGTTGAGTCGGGAGGGGAAAATGCGTTGTGAAACAAAGGGACAAACGGGTGAAATATCATATTTGTATAATAACATTCTTTTTTACTGGGAAAATGCCGAAGTTGTTTTAAACCGAGTGAGCGATCATGTGTTGAGTCCCCGGGAAAAATTTTGCATTTAATTTTGTTTAAAATATATTGGTATAATATAATATTTTTTTTAATTTAAAGGGTTGGTTAAGGGCGGGGGTAAAAATGAAAGGGCCCTTTAATGCGCCACTTTTAGCCTATATATGTCTAGGGAGGCCTTAGGTGGGGGGGAAGGGGAGAGAATTTTAAACGGGTACCGACACATGGCTCACTCACTCGTCTAAAAACGAGTTTGGCTTTTTTCCTAGTTTTTGGATGTTTTTGGTCCAGGGAAAACCCCGGCTTTAAAAGAACAAAATCTTTTTTCCCCCGTTAGGGCCCCGCAGCCAAGCCGCGGTGCGTAACCACTTTTGGAAAACTTATACAGCAAGCGGGGGTTGGGGGTGATTTAAAGGGGTGTTCCCCAGCTCAGGGAAACTGTGTAAAAATTGTTTTGTGCTGTGCATTAATTTTTAAACCCGGTTTTTTGGGTTCAGTTATCAGTTTTATTAGTGAAGATGTGTTACGACTCTTTTTTTTTACTTTTGGTGTGCTACCCCTTTGAGCTTGCTACAAGATACACGCTTTTACGGAAGGAAAAACCGCCCTTACCCGCATCTTTTTTCCCCCCCCCCCCCCCGGCCCGGACTAGAAATCGGCAAACTTCAATTTTCAGTCAGGACATTTGCATCCCCTCCTTACCGTCATCGGTACGTACTGTATTCTATACCTAACTGGAGGCACCCTCCCCATCGGTTTTCCCTTTGTCGTCAAAGGGCCCTACACAAGTGTCCCTTTATGATGGGGCTACTACGTCACGCGTGTAAAAGGTGGAGGGGTCGGGGGGAGCCAAAACTACGTCTCTTTAGGAGTCGTTTTTCGATGTTTCGACGGTACCAACCCCAAAGGAGAAGCATTCGTAAGCAAAAAGAAAAAGCCTTTGGGGTTTCCCCCCGTCTCTTTTTGGAAATTTTTAGGCCACAGTTTTTTCCCCGGTGGTTCCTGGTAGGCCCGCCGTTCCCAAATCAAGCGCTATCGGGATTTTCGTTTTCCGGGAAAGTACAGTGTAGTGGGAATGGAGGGGGGAAAAACACCTGCCAGACTCCTTTGGCCGGGCTTCGAAGAGGCTCCGAGGGGGATATTTTACCTGAGCGTTTTAAAAATCGGAATCTCAAATTTCCCAAAAGAGTATTTGCCCCCAGTTTCGAAAATTTTAAAAAAGAATCATTTTCAGCGTTGTGTTTACCTTGGGGGATGGGGTGAGTCACCCGTACAAAAAAATTTGGTTGCTGGCTCCCTTTGGGAGAAGGTGTTTTGTAACTAAAAGGATTTGCCTTTCAAAGGGGAAAAAACAAAGTTCGGAAATGTAAAAAGGGTGGATGTGCCCAATGTGAATTTTAAAAATTTTCGGGAAAGGGGGCCCAAAAAATTTTAAAAAAATTTAAATTTAAATTTATTCAAAAATGAGCACAATCCCCTGGGGTGGTCCGCACAAAATTTTGAACGTTTTGGGGTTTTTGGAAGTAGTCAGAGTCACTGATACTAACAATGAGTTTTGTTGCATTTTTGGCTAGGGGGTACTCTGGCTACACATGTGCCCTTTTTTATGTTTGGGTTTTTGATCATTTCGACGGAGGGAAAAAGGGGCTATTAAAAAATTGTTGAAAATTAAAACCCAAAAAATTATGAACATCACAAAAAAAACCCCTAATAAAACCGTGAGTTTTTTTCTGGAAGATTGTCACCCTATAGTTGTTTTATGGGCTACGCTCTGGCCCCCATTTTTGTTAAACCCCCGGGCCCCGGTTTGGGTTCCAGTTTAAAGAATCAGTCATTTTCTAGGGCCCCATTGGGTTTGTGTGTTTTTCTCCTGCCTTCCCTAAAATCAAATAAGTTTTTGAGGCCCAGTGCCGCCCTCTAGCCCTGAAACCTTTTCCCTTTTCGTGAGCCTCCTAGGCCTACGAAAATTTTGCGCCCCCCGGAGGGACAGTTTTTATAATAAACAAATAGGGCCTTACACACTAAAATATTATGAGCTCCCCTTCATTATTGGCTTCTGTGTGTTTTGCTGCCCCCTAGGTTGGCTATTTATTATTTCCCATGCCAAAATTTGGGGTTGCATGGCACTTAGCTGCGTGGTTAGTAAACTTGTTTTCTAGCGACATCTAATTAATCCTTTATACATTTTACCATTTATTTTTCGTTTTTGATGGTAATTCCTTTAAATTTTAAAATTTTTATTGTACTTTTTAAATTATCAGATTAAATATATTAAAAGACAATACTTTTTTTGTTTTTTTTTGCATTAGTGTTTTTGGGGCGGGTTTTTTGTGTTACGTGTAGGCCCTACCCTCCAAAAAGTTCATTCTTCTTGCAATACAATGAAACACGATTGTTTTATTAGGTTAAATATTATCAATTTTGAAACCCCTTTTTTTAAAATGATAATTGCAATAAAAAAAAGACTAAATTTGGGAAAAATTTTATAGCTGTTGGGGAATGTCAAATTTTTATAACTAAAAAAAAGCCAAAGTCGTTTTTTAAGACGAGGAGTGAGCCAAAGTGTTTTTACCCCCGGGAACATTATTTCTTTTCCCCCTTTGCCTTCAAAGGCTTTGAGAATGGCGCATTTTTTGGCCTTTCAAATTGACCCCCGCCCTTTTACCCAAATAAAATCAAAAAAACCCTTTTTATTTATACCTTTTTTAATTATTATCAAACTTAAAAGGGAAATGTTCCCGGGTACCCCAAACATACTCGCCTAGTCAACAACGACTTTGGGGATTGCCCTACTCGAAATGGGGAAAGGGCCTTGGGTTTTAAAAACCCCCGGTCGGGGGGAAAGAATATCTGGATTGTATTAAAAAATTATATAACATGTATTGAAATGTATACAATACTATGGAAAACATAGCCAGTACGAAATACAAGTAAAGATTGCAAGGTTTACTCAATTTTCCAGCAGGAGTTTAGGGGTACCTTGATGCGTGCAAGATTCGATACACCTTGGTCACTGCATGAATCACAACCTGAAAAAATTAATTCGATAAAAATGACTTCTTCAAAAAAAAAACATTGTCGTTAAGATCATTCCTACACATTTAAAGAGTAGTTTTCAATTTATTTTTTCTAGTAGATTTAAATTGCAACGGATGTTGCTCATTTTGCTAGCAGTTTTAAGTACACTAGTCACGGATGTCTGTTTAAAATTTCAGCTCAATCTGTTTGGTCGTTTAGTCGTATGAGAAATAACAAACAGACATTTTACAGATACACAAATTAATCACAACGAAGGCCCGATCGAGTTGCGTTGTTATCATCATCATTCGCTTCGCTCACTCGTCTTATGAAATTCCCTACGTGTGCAGTAGTTTATGCAGATTAATACAAAGCACTTCTCCAAGGAGTTATGATAATGAAACATAGTGCACAGTGGCTGTGTTTACCAGTGGGAATGTGACGGATGTACGCACACACATACTTCAATCAACTAAAACTTCTGATTCTGCTGAGTGTTGTTTTAAAACGAGAGATATGTGTTTTGGATATTAAACGCAGACATTCTCAACATACATGATTAACCAAAGTAGAATGGAGAAGAAGCAAAATCTGAACATTTAAACTCCATTGTCTTCATTTGAAAGCAAAATCACATTCTGTTAATATTAGGACAGTGCGTCTAGAGAGTATGGTAGTCGGGTCGGGTCTGTGGTAAAGACGGCTGTTATAATACTTCATGTAAACATGAAATATGAATAATTGAATGATTTTTACTTTTGAAGAATCTTTCATTATAATTTTTTTTCGTTTTCATTGAATTGCATTTTGAATAATATAGAATAAAAAAATAAAATTGTCTGTACCGGCACCTCCACCAAATAAGTTTGTAAATCCTGGACTGGCACCTTCACCAATCAAGTTTGTAAATCCTGGATCGGCACCTCCACCAATCAAGTTTGTAAATCCTGGACCGGCACCTCCACCCATCCCCCAAATATTTTTTGTTAACCGAAAATCAGGTATATTTTACTATTGGGTTGGCCCCCAAATAAACGACCCAAACCGAAATTAAGGGGAGCCGCACTTCACTAGTTAATATTGACGTGTGAATTGATCCAGATGCACTTCCAAATCATTTTATGGAAATGAAATAACTGTCCCAAACAAGTTGAGACATTAAATACAACCTTTTCTTTATACAACAATAGTATTTGCAAGAAAAAGTATTTACAACAATTACAGAATGGCGCAAATGTATTTAAAAACTGAAATATAATAAATAACACATAGTTCACAGTATACTTTCCCTCTAGTGGATAACTGTGTAGATACAAGGGGGAAAAAACTAAAAATAATTTATTTCCCGGAAGAGCAGAATAATATATATAACGTTCTAAATTAAAATAGGAGTAAAATAAAATATGCTTACTGTATTTAAAATTTATATATTCGAATCTATGAAAAACATCGTTTGCATAAGTAATAACACAGTATGAGTTCAAGTAGTTTTTGGTGTTTTGTACGAAATAGTCAACTCATTCTCATGACGTCATAAATTCATATAATAACCTGTTCTTATTCGCTTGTTCTAAAATGTACCTGTCTAAAATATTAAAACACATATAAATAAATATTTGGAAAAAACATTCACTAAAATTCGAATCGTTCCCATTTATCATGAACCAGAATAGTGAAGTAGGTGACCATCACATGCGCATGTTGTGTTGTGATTAAAACTGGTAGGCTTTTTTAAATGTGGACTGTATATTTATTTATTTATTTGAATTACTTTACTTTCAAACATAGTACACTCATTTCACATCCATTTCAACTCGTTCGTTGCTAGTGACTACTAAAAAACATATTTAATAACAAAAACATGATGTGAGGTCACAGCCCTCACAATGCATAACAATATTATGCCTTCTAAACTCAAACATACTCCCCCCGTTGATTGGAGATCAAAATACAAAGAAGTATTACATAAGACATTGAGTAGGGAGAGGAATTAAATGACGAATTGGTCTCTTCATCACGTTGCGACCTAATCGTATGTTGACAACTCGAACTAGCCCATCACTCCCTGGGCAGATGCTTTCTACGACCCCCAGTTTCCATTGGAGAGGAGGCAGACGATCATCTCGAACAAGGCACACCATTCCCGGTTGTAGGTTGTTTTGGGAAGTAGACCATTTCTGCCGTTGCTGGAGTCCGTTGAGGTAGTCCCTTGACCACATTTTCCACAACTGCTGGTGCATATGTTGGACTCGTTGCCAACGTATAACTGGTTGATTGTCGACGTGTTAAGCAAGTCTGGCTCAGGTAGGCTTATTAATGGAGCGCCTATGAGAAAATGACCTGGACTTAAAAACGTTGGATCATTAGGATCGTTTGACAAAACGGTAAGAGGACGGGAATTCATACATGCTTCAATTTGAGAAAGTAGAGTAGCTAATTCTTCAAACGTCAATGTAGCCGTCCCTACCACACGTTTCAAATGAAATTTCATGGACTTCACTGCAGCTTCCCAGAGACCACCAAAGTGTGGTGCACTGGGTGGAATGAAGTGCCACGTAAATTGTTCTTTTGCAGCATATTCCTTGATCTGATCGCAGAACGATTCGGTAAGGAACAGCCTACGCAACTCTTGAAGCTTACGGTTTGAGCCCACAAAGTTCGTAGCATTGTCACTGTAAATGTGTAGACACTTGCCTCTTCTGGCTGTAAACCTTCTTAACGCTGCTATAAAGGCTTCAGTCGTTAAATTACTCACTAGTTCCAAGTGTACAGCTTTTACTGCAAGCATACAAATATTGCAACATAGCATTTGATTGTAGTTTTGCTGCGTACTGATCCAGTCTTTATTGAAAAGGGACCAGCATAATCTACTCCTGTGTTCACAAAAGGACGAGATGGTTGAACACGGGCTTTAGGTAATTGACCCATCAATTGTTTTGATGTTGATACCTTCAGTTTGAAACAAGGTAAACATTTGTGAATGCAATTCTTGATTACTTGTTTTGCTCTGGGGATCCAATATTGCTGGCGCAATGATGCAGTTAACAATTGCGGACCAGCATGAAGTAGCTTGAGATGTTCAGAATTGATAATCAATTTAGTAAGATCATGATTTGGTGGAAGAATAAGTGGATGCTTGTTATCGTATGGAAGTTCTGAATTATTTAATCTCCCACCGACTCGCAGGAACTTTTCATCATCTAAAAATGGATGAAGATTTAACAGTAAGCTTTTCTTTGAAACTTGACCGTTGTCTTGAAGCTCTTGAATTTCACGAAGGTAAACATCTTTTTGCACACATTTAATGCAAATTTTGAGAGCAGATTGCAGCTCCTCAGCAGATAGCACACCTGACTTTCTTGACATCGAATTCTTACAATTGAAGTTGAATCGCAAACAATACGCAACTACGTGTGTCAGTTTCGAGAGTGACGAGTATTTGGAAATAATCTCGGTTGTTACAGTATTAGTAACTAACATGGTGTTGACAATTCTACGTTTTTCGGATATGGAATTGTCACTGTTCAATGATGGGACGGATGAGGGCCACGATAGAGTAGGTTGCTGTAGCCAGTCAGGTCCGTGCCACCATATATCAAGTTGTTTAAGTGTTTTAGGATCAGTTCCTCTTGAAATAAGATCTGCTGGATTGTGTTTGGAAATTACATGTTTCCAATCCTTAACATTAGTGTATTCTTGAATTTTGGATACTCTGTTCGCAACAAATGTTTCCCATCGATTGAAGACGAGGATAACCATGATAGAACAATGGTTGAATCCGTCCAAAGATGTATGCTGTCAATCTTAAGGTTCAAGATTGGTAGTGTTTTTTGTACCAGTTGCGCTAGTAACAATGCGCCACAAAGTTCTAAACGGGGCAGAGTTACCTTTTTTACAGGTGCTACTCTTGATTTTGAGCACAGTAGATGAATACTAACTTCATTTTGAACATTGACTGACCTGAGATATAAACACGATCCATACGCTCGTTCTGATGCATCTGAGAAACCATGAATCTGTATGTCTATGATTGGTGCTTTGCATAGAACTAATCGGTCAATTTCAATGTTGTTGACAAAAGGAAGTTGTTGGTGAAGCTTGTTCCATTCCATCAATAACTCTTGTGGTAGTCGATCATCCAGTCTAGTTTATGAAGCCATAACTTCTGTAGAAATATCTTATGTAAAATCACTATTGGGCTAACGAGACCTAATGGATCAAATATCGACGCAATGATTGATGAAATCTTCCGTTTTGTAACATTCGTGGCAGACACTTGATCGTGCGAATATGAAGAGCTTTTGTTTTGTACGAGAAACTTATCTGACTTCGGATTCCACAATAAACCAAGTGTTTTAACGCTGTCTGTGCGATCAAATTGAAGAGGTAACTGGGTTTTCTCTGTACTCTGTAGGTATTGCTTCAAGTAACTCTGGACAGTTTGAACACCATTTTCTGAGTGGGAATCCTCCACTATTTAATAGCATGGTCATGTCATCTTGAATTTGAAGAGCATCCTGGATATTGTCACAGCCACTGAGCAAGTCATCAACGTAAAAGTCTCGTCCTAGCACTTCTGTAGCGCGAGGATAGCTGCTAGCTTCTTCTTCGGCAAGTTGTTGTAAGCATCGTGTTGCCAAGAAGGGAGCTGAAGCTGTGCCGTAGGTGACTGTTGTAAGCTCGTAACATTTGACAGATTCTTCAGGCGATGTTCTCCAGAGAATTCTTTGATATCGAGTGTCCCGTGGATCTACGTTGACTTGACGATACATTTTAGCAATGTCAGCTGTAAATGCAATTTGATGTGTTCTAAACCGTACCACGATTGACCACAAGTCTTGTTGAATAGTAGGACCCACCATCAGGATATCATTTAAGGATTTACCGTTCGTAGTTTTGGCTGAAGCGTCAAAAACAACTCGTGTCTTGGTTGTGGTGCTGGAAGCCTTAAACACAGCATGATGAGGGAGATAGTATACATTGTCAGAATGTACACCTGAATCTGTCTGCACTTGTACCATATGGCCTAGCTTTTCGTATTCTTCAAGAAACTTGTATTCCAATCGTAGTTCTGGTTGTTTGTGCAGCCGACCTTCCAAATGTTTAAATCTGTAGCTTGCCTGATCGAATGAGTTACCAAGAGTCTCATGATCTGCCTGGAATGGAAGCCTTACTACAAATCTCCCTTTACTATTCCTTGTCACAGTTTCTTGGAAATGTCGCTCACATTTTTGTTCTTCGTCGGTTTCTTGGCTTTGAGTGGACTTCCTCAAGTTCCCAGAAACGTTGCAGTTGCCGATCTAGACTGTCATCTGTTTGCAAGAAGTGTGCGGTAACAGATGCAGTAGAGGCATCGCCACATACTTGTTGGAAACGTCCTGCCAGTATCCAACCTAACTCTGTATCCTGTAGAATAGGATAATTATTCTCTAATCTTGACTTTCGTCCAGGCCTTAGAAGCTGGAAAAAGAGTTCTGCCCCTATCAACAGATCAATCCTTCCTGGCTGGAAGAATGTTGGGTCAGCTAAATCGATGTCAGGTATATTCCACTGTTCATGTTCAATCAACATATCTGGCATCTGGCCGGTTATGCGTTGCAGAACTAAACATGACAAGTTAGCATTGAAGTTGCCTACTTTAGATTGCAGTTGGCATTCAACCATATGCTTTGATTCTGAGGCTACGTTATTGATACCTCGAATTGAAATGGGGTTCCTATGTTTCTTTAATCCTAATCGTTGTACTAAATCTTCAGTACAAAAGTTAGATTGACTTCCACTGTCTAAAAGAGCTCTACACTCTTGAAGCTTGCCATTACAATCTTTTATGAGGACTATTGCTGTTGATAGTAGAACATGTGATTGGATATCCTTGAATGCACAGCATGCGTTCTGAAACTGGTTTGAACTTCCCTCGTGACCATTATCTGTGTTGCCACATAATGGTGCAGGATTAGCAATTCTCTGAACCATGTCAGAAGAACCCACGTTTTCAAGATTGGTATTGTGTAACAGAGTATGATGTTTTTTACCACACTTTCGGCAACCCTTTGAGTGGCATGACTTGACAACGTGCCCAGTGCGAAGACAGTTGAAGCATAACCTGTTATTCTGTACACAATATTGTTTCTGGGCTAGGCTTAAGTTCCTGAACTCATCACATTTATACAACGAATGTGATTCATTGCAACTCTGACATTTAGGTACAGTTGTGTCTGTAGGCCTAGAAATGTATGCATTAGACTTTCTATCGCTTGGATTGAATCTTCCCTTGACTTCAGCAGTAATGAACTTACGATCTGTACAATTACTGTTACTGAAGGGTTGAACGTTTTCTAGAGCTTGTCTTCTGTGTTCAAGAAAAGCGATGAAACTATCAAGTGATGGGAATGCTTGATCATTGAGAGTGAGTTCCCATTCTTTGCGTGTATTACTATCTAAACGTCTGGTGAATAGATGTAACAATATGACTTCTTCCAAAGGTGTTTCAATACTAAGGGCCTTAAGAGCATTTAGATTACTAGACACTGTGTTGATAAACTGTAACAATTCAGTAGCTGATTCTTTTTGTACTGATTTGATATCGATCAACTCCTTAAGATGTTGAGATGCTATCAGCCTTTTATTTTGATACCGATTTTCCAATAATTTCCAAGCCACAGTGTAGTTATTCTCAGTCAGTGGTAAATTTTGAATCAATTCTAATGCTTGTCCTGTTAGAACAGATATCAGATAGTAGTACTTTTCTATAATGGCCACATCGTTGTTGTCGTGAACCATAGCTCTGAAGCTGTCACTAAACGTCAGCCACTTTGTATAAGAGCCGTCAAAACTAGGCAACTTTATAGACGGTAGGTTTAACTTAGTCTTACTAGGCCTGCGAGATGCGCCAATTGTATCATTTGAGGCGTCTAGGTCAACTAAGTGTTGTCTAGGTTCTAACAAGCCTGACATAGTTGCTCTAAGGTCATGAACCAGAGTTTCAATGGTGATCCTCTCTCCTTCATGGTCTATGTTTTCATCATGCAACTCTAGATTGGTTTGGACCTCATCAAACCTTGTCCAGGTTTCCAGTAACTGTTCAAGTCTAATTTGTATCTTATTGACATCCTGCGATATGTCGAGACTACTGACAAACGTCTGAATTCGTGAAATGGTAGCTTTGTGAATTCCCCTTTGCTTGACCCAAAGCTTGATTTGTTTTGTGTCCATGTTGAAAGGCTAAAGTAATAAATAGTTTGTCTGACCTGTTTTCTGCTGGTTGCTGACACTGTCGAAGCAAAGCAAACTCGTGATAAATCTGGCGCGGTTGGACCAATGATTAAAACTGGTAGGCTTTTTTAAATGTGGACTGTATATTTATTTATTTATTTGAATTACTTTACTTTCAAACATAGTACACTCATTTCACATCCATTTCAACTCGTTCGTTGCTAGTGACTACTAAAAAACATATTTAATAACAAAAACATGATGTGAGGTCACAGCCCTCACAATGCATAACAATATTATGCCTTCTAAACTCAAACAGTGACCATGCACATGCGCATGTGCCAGATTTACATTATGAGTTATGAGATCGTGGATGTTAGCCAAACTACGTATGTTTCCCGATTCCTAGTGGATATTCCCGCATCTGAGATGCCTATTAGCACTGTGAAAGGTTTCCATACGAGAAGTAATAAGTGAACCAAAACCTTCGTGTTGATTCCTATCGAGATTGAAGAGCTTCAGAGATAAGGGTGAGATAATCCAGCTCTCAAGCCCATAAACCGAAGAGTCTTCGTATGGAAACTCAATTTGGTTTAAGCGTAAGATTGATGAGGTAATTTGACAGAATTCTCCGATCAATCACATTTATTCTAGACTTTTAAAATGGCTTTCATTTACATTTTCAAAGATATTGTTCGGAAATTATATTGAGGAAATGCCACGCCTTCTGATCCAGGTAATAATCAATGCGGGTGTTGTTTGGCCTATTGAAGAAAAGAGATAACTATAAACTAGCTTGTGACTTATTTGAAATGATTTTATCTAGGTCACACGATAGGAACTAAATAGAAATTACTAAGTAGATTTCTAAATGCAATAGGATAAGTGAAAATGATTGCTAACGAATTACTAAGTAAATTAGCACTATTGAGGTTAAAGACGTATTCAAATAACACAATTTTACTATGATTCGTAATCGTAACAAATTTTTAATTGAAATCAACACAAAATAATGTAAGCTTTGTCTTCATTCGTATTTGGTACGTGAAAGAAGACATGGCGAAATGTAAACAATCGAAGAAAATAAGAGGGGGCACATATTTATTGATATAAAGCTCAGACGGTAAAAATCTTAAACATGTTTATAAAATGAGAAACGGTTTTACTGGTAAACGCTTCTTCATTAGTCATCGTCTTCATTAATCTAGCTAAATTTGACAGTGTCTGACTAATTTGCTTTTTATTTTGCAACAATCCTATGTAAAAAAAAATGGATGTCATACGCCATTTACAGTGACTGGACTTCTATAATAAACATAGCTGGGCAAATTTCCTAAACAATGTCCGAGTTGGATGGCTGATTTATTTCTTACACTTATTTTGTATTATTTTAATTTTTTCTTCCGCCGTTTCGAGGAAATGTTTGTACTAAAGGAAGAAAACATTCATGCAATGCAATATATTATCTAGGTGAACATTTTTAAATATCTGAGAAAAAAAATCATGAACTGCTAACACTCGATATTTTGCGTTCGTCTGAACGAATCCTTACAGAATGAGATTTAATTTCAGTGATCGTTATTGACCTTCAATAGAAAAGGATTATTTTGTTGTGTTCGTTTGTAATATTTCAAAATATTGTATGTGGCACTATTTATTTATTTATTTAAATGATATTTTCTCGCCGCTAGGCGAGAAGGCCATTGTAGGGCACAATTCCCTCTTTAGCCTGTCACAATGGTACAACAAACAACACACATAAGTTGCAAGAAAACAAATACATAATATAGAAAACAAGTTGTCATTCAGACATAACGGAGAACATAATTTGTAAAGCTAACATAATAAGTAAAAACAAACAAAAACAGTATGGTCATTTTGACAAGGTGTATCAAAGTGATACATTTATAAAGGAAGTTAGGGGAGAAAGGGGAATAGGTGACATACTAGATTAAGGCTGAGAGATAATTAAGGGGAGAGAAGGATGGGAAGGGTGTATTTGAATTTCGGTTTCCTTGGTGGAGCTCTAGGAATGGAAAGGAATTGATTAGTTCCACTCGGTTATTGTGTAGCAGTCGTGAACAATAGTTTGCACATAGTCTTTCCAATCGATTGCTCAGCTTTTCCATACCGGTAGCACAGTAAACTAGGTCATTTTCTGTCCAAGGGTGTAACCCTGAGATTCGTCTTAAGATTCTGCGTTATGTGGCATAACCCAAGAATTGCGAAGCGTGAACAATACTAATGTTTAATCTATAAGTCACAAAAAAAATATGTTTAAAGTAATATGGAGAAAACGTTTGTAAAATGTAATAATTGTTATTGTGTCTAAATGCAACCTTAAGACTAAAGAATGTTATTTTTAAAATTAAGTTTATAGGGGTGAAAAAGTGTGTAATAGCGCCAAACACATACATTCATGCTTTAATTTGAGTTTAAATCGAACAACGAGTGGGTAATGAGAGTTTTGAACGAGGGAACTTATTTAAATATGGGTGATAACTGATAAGCACGAAAAAAATTTTACGAGAAACATTACGAGCAAAAACGTGTAAGGTACAGAGGAGATAAACTGAAGAGGCGAAAAATGATGTGCATGAAACTTGGGTTATAACTACAAAAAATTTACAGAATATCTCAAGAAGCAAGACAAATGGTACCAGATGTTGTTGACTTATGTGGGAGTGCAGAGTTTTTAAAGGAATATGTGAATCATTATTTTGTTCTCTGAACTTAAAAATATTAAACATACGTGTTTCTTATTCCCCTTTTTGGAATCTGTTTAACTTTAGTTTATTTCCATTGTATAGGAATTGTGTCCCGCTGAGAATGAGTGTTGGGGTGTTATTGGGGCGGAAAGTAGCATAGTCGATTCAAGATGCAAATCTTTTCTAATTATTTAAAACAAAAGTCGGTGACAGTTGCATACAGCGCCCGGGTTTCGTAATATCCATGCAAGAATTTTGTTTCGAGTATCGTATCTTCCCCTTCACGTAAAGAAAACTTACTGGAAGGCGATCCATCATTAAACTGTCCTCGAGGAACCAAACAAAAAGCTGACCTTTGAAACCCTTTAAAAGCTGACACCCTACGAACATAGAAGGTCAGAATTAATAACCTCTTCTTTTTTCTTCGTACACCCAGAAATAAAAAATCCAGCTACTTTTCTCGGGGGTTGAGGGGAAAAGTGACACTGAATTTAATGATGGAATGATTTTTATGGATTGGATTTCGATCGCAGTCCATGACACTGTGTAAAACATCATTTGCAACTTTCACAATCCGAATTTCAAAACGAACTGTAGGAAATGAAACAATTTTTGTATTTGTCCATTCGTAAACGCGTGCTTTAATTCCAAAGGTAGACTAACCGTTTAAATATACAACAGACGAATGAGAATTTTTCATAGATGTGGTTAAAAGTGATCAAGATTGATCAAAAACCAATATCTCCTTAAGGCTATTGTATCCACCTCTGGCCGATATTTAAAGTCGAAGAATTATGGCTGAAGTTTTCTGAATGAAAGAGCGCCTTAAATAAGTATAACAGAAAAAAAGTTGTTAATTTTTTTGGGTGGGACATAACCTCAACCACTTTTGTCAATTATGTCGTTTTTTTGACAATAGTGGCGCCTGCACATCTAATGTAAAATTAAATTTCTAGGATCGGTTTTCTGGGTAAAGGCTAGCTTTACACCTTTAGCTTCATTTCTAAAATAAGAGTTGTTTTTTCTGTCAAACGGTAAAAATACGAGTTTACAAAAAAAATTCGTTCACCAATTACTATTTCAGCAATCTATTTTTGACTTATTCTTAGGTGGAAGCTAAATGTGTTTAGAAACTATGTCCAGAAAACCGATTCTCAAAATTTTATTTTGCGCTCGATGTGCAGGTTACACTTTTGCCAAAAAAAACGACATAAAATGGCGGATAGTGAGATAATGCCCCACCCGAAAAAAAATGTGTTTTATAAAAGGTACTCTTTCATTCAGCCAACTTTAATAAAATTTTAAGGTTTTGACCCTATGATGGTGGTTTAACTAACTTTTGTATTTTTCTATTCTATCTAGGGCAGGCATCGAGACCTGTAAACGGTGCAATAATACACTCAGCTGCAACTGATACAGCAAACCGAGTTGGGGCGTTTTCGATGTGACACCTAGTCATCATGAAACGTGAGTATATGAATTTAAACCTCTCATAATCGAGGGATTTAAGAACCTGAATACACAAATGTCAATTTTCGTTTGTGTACGAACATTTCTTATTTGTTATTTAAAGTGGGTTGAATCACGCTCAAAATCACTGTTGTTATGTGCTTACTACTCTCCCATACCGTAACTGCTAGTGCTAGTGCTTAATTCGTCAACTTTTTTCCCCAGCGATTCTGACCAAACTTATCGGTCTACAACATTAAAATGTTACATGTATGATTATGACATATGTTATGATAATATAAAAGAAGATATTTTTTCACGCACCTTCCTTCCCAACTGATGACATTTGGCCGCTACTAGGTTGTTGAACGTCTAAATTAATCTTATGCAATTTCCTAATATTTGTTTATTTACCGATTTATGTTCATATTAGGGCTTGTACATAAATGTGGCATTATTTGCAATTATTTGATAATTCTAATGTCCAGTTAGCCTTGAAAGAGATCTCATTTTATTTTCTTAGCCTCTTCCCTTGTCACTTATAAAAACTGGAATACAAAGGACAACGCATCGCACACTCAAAGAATTATGTATTTAGTGTAAAAAGAACAAAATCCATGCCTTAAAGAATTTGTTAACTTTCAATTCAATAAGTTATCTATTAAAGAATTATATATAAATACATAAATCTATAAATAAATATATATATCACTTTGTATTTAGTCTCAGTCATACAACTGATTTTCAGTGCGGGAATTCAAAGCCGACAAGCCCACCCTGCATGCGCCGACATCGTCGACGACGACTCTGTTTACACATTCCTAAGCCTAGAACTGAAGGACTCGAGTCGGTATAATAAGTTATAAAGCTTCTACCTTTAGTGGGTATCGAACCCTGGACCTTCTGCATTGGAAGCAGAACCTCTAACCACGAGACCAACAAGGCATTCACATATTTCACACACATCAGTTTGCAACGCTGTCCACGGTGGCTAAATCACAGATAAGAGACGTATCACATTAGGAAGACGCGGGTTCGAATCCCGCACAAGGCATATTGTTTTGTTATTGTCTTTCGCCCTTATCTGTCACCACTCATGGTCCTAAATAGTAAAAATGCAACTAATGATAATTTAAGGAACACAACTAAACATAGTCATATCTGAATATGCCACATTGCACATGAATGAAAAGGTTAATAAATCAGCACAAAAGTCTGCGGTGTTTGAGGGGAAAACAAGGCAGGCCTCCTTCAAAATTCAGTTAAAAAAGACAGCAATTTTGTCTCGAGCTCAACATCGTAGCAATTTCTTTTCTTTGTTGCGAGGCGCGTTGTCACCACATCGCTAGTTGTCTTTGCAAACTGACGTCCAAGATGTCACCGAGCTTATTTAGGACCCAGGGCTTAATTACCTGCGTAGACGGATGGTCCCAACGCGCCCATCGTTTTATATTCCCCCCCCCCCCCCCCCCCTTCTTCCAACAGCCCTCTGCGGCTAACCAGAACACCCGCGTAACCCATATATCGTTCAACACATTTCATTCACATTATCAGATAATTGCAAATAGTTGCACTTTGAGGAGATCGGTAATGACATCATATTACTGTCTTATAGTCTGTAAGTAAAAATAATTATACCATTGTGCAGATGAAAGGTTATCATACTCGGGTAATGGGACTAAAGACATATATCACGAAACTTTATAGGAATTCCTTTTTCAAAATAAATTTACCAATTGAGGCATGTGGTCTTGACAAGTTATATAACTATTAAACTTGCTTGTAATTCAAAGAAAAAGTACTTTTTCCAGAAGTTAGTGACATTCCAACGAGAATAAAGAGCAAAGAAAGAAAACAAGAAGTTTGTGTGTTTTATTTTTTATAACTTATTGAAGTGTAATGCCGGCAGCTTAGGGAACACGGACAAACTTAACGGTTAGGTGATGCCAAGAAAACTTCGTTAGCCGAGGAAACTTAGAAGTCAGTAGTTTTCTTGAATAATTAAGTGGATCTTGTACCACACTATATTCACGTTTAAACACAAGGATCTTTAATAATTGTATGTATCACCGACAGTGTTGGCTCGAGCGTAAAGCGCGCGACTCTGATTCGGTAGGTCTCGGGTTCAAATCCCGTCGAGAGGTCCTAAATACCTAGAGAGACACCTGAAGAGGGGCATGAATAGCCCTGGGCAGGCTCCCCACGAAAAATTGAAATAGCATAAATTGTATGTACCTTATATGTAAATTAGAAATAACCTAACTTGCAGAGAATCATTTAATAACTAATATTTTTAATTGTGATGACACTAGCATGGCGTTTTTTGACTCGAAAAACGAAATAGTTTGCAAGTCTCCTAGAATGTACTGCTAAGAAGTGAAGTTTATAACTCGCGGTAGTTTTAATATAATATGTTATAGATTATATTGAAATACTCTCAGAGGTTTATTTATACAGGATATTATGTTATATATTTGCAGACTGACAAGTAATTTGCTGTTTTATTTAAAGAGGATATTGTGGCGTATCTATTTGCATTAATTGATTTATAATTGTTTACGTCAAATTCTAACTGCGAGTGTTTAATTCTTCACTGTTCAAAATGTTCATGTTCATTATATTCTCAGTTTATTCTGTACCTTTTTGTTTCTAACGTACTTTAGAGTTTTTCCAAAATGTATCTTGTTCTAACGTTTAGCAAAATGCCTAACAGAACGAATAACACGAGTCCACGGCTCAAACGTTTTAGTTCTAAATGTGATGATTATGTAACAAAGATTACATTTCTCGAATTGGTTAGTCGGTTAACACTCCCGTAGGTGGAATTGTTGATATTTAATACAATTCAGAAGTAAAAACATCCATCCCGATCGGGGTTCGAACCCGAGTCTCCCACATTCCAGGTGGGCGCCTTAGCCAACTAGACCACCGATACGGTAACTATTTAACTTCTGAATTGTAGTTGTTAAATAGTTACCGTCTCGGTGGTCTAGTTGGCTAAGGCGACTACCCGGAACTGGGAGACTCGGGTTCGAATCCCGATCGGGATTATATTTTTTTTACTTCTGAATTGTTTTAAATATTTAAGATAATATTGTTCTTTTCAAACTGTATCTTGTATAAGTTTACGATTCAATTGTGTTGTCAAAGTTTCTCATTCTCGGAAATTTTATGGTTTGGTGGAGGTGCCGGGTCTACATACAATATCACTGAGAGCGTTTATCACAGGCAACTTACCAATTAAACGAATGGATTTCTCGTCCGTATCTATTACAACGATTATGATTTGTAGGACTACACACTACTCACAATATTCTGTTCTCTAGAATTGTTTCATCTTTATTGAGCGAGCGTAGTGAGCGTCTCCACTTGACTCTTATGGCTCGAATGTCTATTTTTTTTTCTTTTTCTGTTACTGCTTCGGTACAGGTCGCACCGTTTCTCTGATCGACCTGAAATTTTGCACACATGTACATACCACCTATGCGGGTTGCTGTATAGTTTTGTGGCGAAATCGTTCAAAAAGTTAAAAAGTTACATTAAAGTTAATCGAAAGTTTTTTTTTTAACTAAACGGCGACAATATCTGAGGTGGCCAAATCATTTAGAATGTCCGTCCGGTCACGAATATGTTAATTTTATTTTGATCCGATAAGTAGTGTAGATGGAAATTACATTATAACAAAGTACCGTTACCATGGCAACGGAAAGTCGCGCAGCTTTTTTGGCTCATGATAGCGGTCGAACGGAGGCTCGGATCGAGTTGAAATTTTGACCATCCGCAAGCTTCGTTCCCGATTGAATGCCATTAGTTTTGTGGCAAAATCGTTCAAAAAGTTATAAAGTTACATTAAAGTTAATCTCAAGTTTTTCTTTTAACTAAACGGCGACAATGTCTGAGGTGGCCAAATCATTTAGAATGTCCGTCCGGTCACGAATATGTTAATTTTATTTTGATCCGATAAGTAGTGTAGATGGAAATTACATTATAACAAAAGTAACGTTGCCATGGCAACGAAAACTCGCACGAGGTTCGCACTATGCACTGCCACCTAGAAGTAATCAAAATACTATCAAGGAAGCAGTGTATTATTTGTAACGTTTTCCCAAAGAAATGATGTCAAGATCCTCTAGATGGCGGTGGATTTTATCCATTCTCTCCTATTTTACAAATTTTCAGCTAAATCGGTCAAGACCTTAAGACTTATTGGTATGTAACATTATGGGAATGTCGTACTCGGGTCGTGTTGCACGTACCGGTGCTCGCTCAACAACGCGACGGGACTTTAGCGTTTTCCTAGCGTTACTACACATACAATACTAGGAAAACGCTAAAGTCCCGCCGCGTTGATGGATGAGCTTTTTAAAGTTTTTAGTTTGCGTGGGATATCTTTACTTTTGCAAGTGCTTTGTTTTGTTGCCTACGCATTGTAGGTGATTGTCGTCAAGTTTCTATTGTTTCTTGTCAATTGGCATTATTTACCGTAAAAAAACTTATATTGAAAGCTTTATTTCTATGGATTCTGGCTAACTTTTTCAATTTTTTTCTTTCAAAAGGTACAATATCATCATAACCTTAATGTCCATGTAGAAAGAAGATGAACGTTGTAGCTCCATCCGTTTGGTCTGAACCGACCCAAATTTCAAGAAAATATCGCATTAAAAATCGAAAAAAATCGTAAAAGTACGTTATTCATGAGAAACATTTCTTCGATTGTACCCAAAAACGTGGCAAGTCTAAGTTCAGAGATTTCAAAGGTCCTTTCAAATTCATCAAGATCGCATATGCCGTTTGCCCGGTAGAGAGCGAACAAACAGACGGAAAAAAAACAAAAACAAGCAAACAAACAAACAAACAAAAAAACACCAGAGCTAAATTTTTTGGGGGTCAGTGAAATTGAAGTCTTCGCTTCACTCGCTACGCTCATCCAATTATTTATATGACTGTGTGAATGCCACAATTCTAAATATTTTTCCAGAGCTGCATTAATTTAGTATATAAAACATTTAAAAATGTATTTTTTGGCATGATCATGCAATTTTGATACAAATGCCGTGATACATGTATTTTTACTTGTAATGAAATTATTTTTACTTTTTATTTGTATATTCTAAATAAAAAAAACAATAAGTACAATAATTCATTGTATTGAATGTTTACCCGAAAGTTTTTTGCAGTTAAAAAAAAGAATTTAAAAAAAAAATTTTAGTGATAACATTTAAAACAGCAAATATTAGCTTTAAAACTACATTTTCAAGTGATCCGCGTAAATAAATAATTTGTATTATTGCTTCAAGACTGTTGGTCGAGATGTGTTAAAACTATAGGTTTGCTATAGGAGGCACTGGTGCAGTAATATTGATAAAGTTTTTACATGTTTAAACGGAGGAAAACTAATCATTTTACTAGGGTTGCCGTAAACTTGGTATTTTAAATTTTTAAATTTTTATCGTGGGAAACCTTTTATAGGGTGCAATTAGCCCCTCTTTAGGTGAACTAGGTATTTTGCGGATAGGAAATTGTGAAGGGATGTCCGAGGGCTGTTTAAGAAACTCAATCCCTGCATTCGCCTTAACGACAGGGGAAAACCTCGGAATAATTTCAGTCAGGATTGCCGGACTCGACGGGATTCGAATCCGGGACCCCCCCGAATCAGAGTCGAGCGTTTCAGCGCCTGACCCAAACCCACTGTCAGTTAAACTTGGTATCATACATTAACAGTATATAAGTCACTGAATTCGTTTCGTTCGCGGACATTTTACCTCGTATTTATTTTCCTTCTTTAAACCCAAAGTTGCATAACTCAAAACGCATGTCAACAAATAATTTTACAATATATAATATTATAAACCATAGATTTTATTAATATTTTTAGGACTACTGCATAAGTGAGAAAGAAAGACAATGTATCTGAACTTTGAATCACCATGACTGCTTTTTGGGCGCAGAGGAAAAGGAACGCAGTGAACCACAGGTGAAGTAAAATTCTGCTACAAGGTAAACCTCCTTACACTACGATGGGCATATCTCTACGAAGTCTGCAATTTCTTGACGAAAGTGCTGTTTTTTTTTTCAAAGTGTTTAAAAAACTTTAAATTAAAACCACTTCTTCATTTAATCTGTAACGTCTGTGCGTGGCGGTATCTCAGTCACCTCCCGCTCTAAAGCTGCGCAAACCACGGGCCTAACGGATAAAATCCTGGCCAACACATGGTCCCCGTCACCGTGCCAGATTGCCAACAAATCCGAACACAAAAAAATACTAATGCGAAATGAACGCGCACTATTTCATGGCTACGTCTTCCCGACAAAAACTCTGATAAAGCCGAGACAAGATGAGAAAAAATTAAATTACAAAAATTGATTACTTCGAACGGGGCACATGAGGTGTATGAAAATTTTATTACTAACTTGCGCAGCGGGAATATCAGTAAAGTTCTCAAAAAGCAACGGAACATAGATTAGCTGGTCTAAGTAAACAATTAAATTTACGGCGAAGTTAGGTTCGGCCACGGTAGGTAGGTAGCTACAAAAAAGGTTTTGATGACCAAAACCAAACCCCCCAGCTTAACTCAATTTCGCCATATTTACAAGGACGCTGAATAGCCACAAAGGCTTGCCTTACTAACTTGGAATTAGTTGATTTCGCCGCAGACTAAATTTTTGCACAATGGAAA
Source organism: Sweltsa coloradensis (assembly GCA_024449915.1). Lineage (NCBI taxonomy): Eukaryota > Metazoa > Arthropoda > Insecta > Plecoptera > Chloroperlidae > Sweltsa > Sweltsa coloradensis. The sequence continues at coordinate 36,101 of JAMZAV010003698.1, read as the reverse complement.
TTTTGATTGGATCCATCAAATTATAACATGCATTATTAACCTATCTAGTAGTTTTTTATAAAACTTGGAAATTTGTAATCATGAGCAGGGGGGTCTCTTTGGCTTATTAAAAAAATGGTAATTTCCCACTTGACGAGTTTTTACGCTCAGCATCACCCATTCATCAGCCGCGGTGGGAAAAACCCGAAGCGAGATACGCGCTCAACCTTTTCGATATTTAAAACCTAGTCAAACGATGCCGGTCTTCGACTGTTTTTAAACGAAGAGGTGAGATATTCTTACAAGCTAGCCCTTTTGCCGCTCAAACTCACCAGCAGTACGTTATTGGTACGTGGGGGTTAAGTAACGAGAATACAATTTGAATGATATGGGTAAAGAAAATACGAGGATGTACAATATAATTAGAACGAGGGAGCGAGCACTGAGGATTTTCCATTAAAGAAATATGGCACTTCCGTGATCTTGTGTGGGGTCTTTCTGTACATCGAAAATCAGCCAAATCACTGAACAGATTGCTCTAAAATTTTTTAAACAGACATCCAGTATGATTTACTGAAAACGCAAAAAAATCAGCTAGATCTTTTGCGATTTAAACCCACAAGAAATAATAAATTGAAAAATAGGCTGCTAATGTGTAAAATTATTTTAACGACAATGGTTTTGTTTTTTGAAAATACTTTTTGTTTGATACTTTTTCAGGCTGTGAAATTAGTAGTAATCAAGGTGTATCGAAACTGGCACGCTCAAGGTACCCCAAAATTCTGCTCTATGTTATGGCAAATTTAAAATCAATATTGTATACTTTTAACATTAATCAAATCCGATACAACAAAGAGACTTATTTTTCAAAATCGGCCTTTTTTATTTTGATTTTGGGGGCCTAGCATATTAGTATTATTTATTTTCCCTTTGACATCGGTATCAACGTACAATGTTAGGTAAACCTTACTTTATAAGTTATTTTATTTTGAATATCATTGAATAATCCCATTTCTTGGCCCGGGGTAGAATTAGTCCAGAGCATGGCTCTGCTAATCATAAATGGCGATTCAAGATAAAAAGTCCACCTTGCAAACATCAGCTAGTAATAAGGGTAGTATATTACTCTCCGAATCTAGAGACGAGATATGGCGGTCGTCGTTGGGAACTTTCCCCTTCCCTATGACTATCTCCCCCCCCCCCCCGACGACGACGACGACGACGACGAAAATGACAACAATCACAACACGGACGATACCATAGTTGAATACTACCATGATGTGGTCGAACCCCCCACCCCCGCCCTCTGTCCTTTACCTGCGCCCGGACTAATTCCGTCACAGGCCACATGCCCTCCCCGTCCTTTAGTGGCTCGTGTATTCGCTTTTTACGTTATCGGATGTGTTGACGTATATTTTGTGTTATTTATTTCATCATTGTTTTGCTTGTATTCTCTCTGTAGGTCTAGGCCTAAATTGATTCTGTCCAACACGGCTGTGTACCGTCCATAATAACCCTCCGTACCCGTGGCTGGTTCTGACCAGCATTGGACTTTCCTCCCACATCCCCCAGGCTAGAGTGGCGCATTAGGACTTTACGGTTAGCCTTAGATAGGGGAAGGAAAGAGAATGTTACCGGGTACTCAACACTTGGCTCACTCACTCGTCTAACAACGACTTTTACGTTTCCCTAGGAACACATTTTGCATGTGTATAAACAAGTGTATAATATAATGTACAGTTGAACTGTATATAATAGTGGTGCTTCTGTTTTGTACTAGTTTACATGTGAAAAAGTATCAATGTATTAAATTGTAGATGCATTATGTAGTGCATGTACTAGTAAAAATAGCTAATGGTTTAGTACTTAAATAAAGGCAAGAATGACCAAATTAAAATGTGGAATTCTTAAAACTGATAAATTAAAAAATCATTATACATATTACTTTCTTGTTATAAATCAAATCAGAGTACTTTATTTTACGTTGGTAAAAATATTCATCCAATCTATCACCATTCCATTTATTTGTCTTGTTTTGAATTGGTAAGTTAAGTACCTATTGAATACGAATTTATTTAAAATTCAGCGAATTGGACTATAATTGTGTGGATCACTAAATCACGCTAGGGTTTCCAGGCTTGAAGGGCCATAAGCGGATCAATGTACTAACTTGAAACTGTTTATTTTTGCTTTTCCACTTCAATATCAAATAAATATTTTGAATACATAGCCTAATTGGCATTTTATTTTGTTATGCACAGTTTAGCAAGTGTTGTTTTGGTTTTAACGTAGGTATATAAAATTACGTCATAGCACTATAGTTTAACCTAGATGGGAAAATACATCATATTCCAAAATTTTCTTCACAATAAATTTGCACTTATATAATTGAAGTTATATAATAACAATATAAAATATAACTTTTCGATGTCGCACAAAAGTTATAAACACAAACAAACCTAACAAACAAAATAGTTTTTACCTCTAACCCTTTCAATGGCAACTAACGATAAAATAATAATTTTTAGGTTGTCCCAATCAACTTTCACAGTGACCACTACGTATAAAGCAAAATAGTCAAAATGAGACGTGCCTGAATTAATACGTGGCCCACTGGTAATTCTTGAAAAAATGTTTATCTTTCAATTAAAAAGCAACACAATCTAATATCTAATTTGGATTTATTATTTGATTTATATTTGATTTCATAATTTCATTACTTTCCAGTACTCTATTTTCTAAAATAATGAGGTGAAATCATATTTTTGTGGTAAGAAATCTTACATTGATTGTGGTGTGTACTGATAATATACTTATACTTGGCACTGTTTTCTAATAGATATCCATCACACTGCTCAACGTGTTTTAAGATTGTTTTCTGTGCAATATATTATTTGTTATTCGTATCATGTTTCTAGGAATAAATGAATTTGTTATATTAAAAAACTCCAAAAACAATTACTCAATCCAATATATCGTGTAATTTGACATTAACATCATTCAAATATCTTCGTTTGCAATCGACCGCAGGCGGTTTAAATTTACTTCTACTTCTAGTCGGTATTTTAGTTACAGGGAATAGTCACGATTTTCTCTTCTTGATTTAGTGACTCTAGTTATTTATTTGCAGCGTTCGAATTCGTGTTTTACCGTGTTCGGTTTGTGTAACCGTAGCCTATCTCGCAGGCGACCTCCTGCTCTCATTCTTCTATTTTATTTCCTCGAAGGCGCGTGAATGCACGTCTGCCAATTTCCCATTCCATTTAGCCCACGATAGCATTGTCTCCAATACGCAGAAATACATGACAAACAAGGTATTCTCTGAAGTACGAACAAATCAACCTGCCCAACATTGAAATAATATCATCTTGCTTCAAGCATCAGAGTTTATTTGCATGTAAAACGTATTAATTGATGTTTTTAATACTTTAGTGCAAACAACTCTTACTTTTTAAATAAACAACAAAGTTTCAGAAATCAAAATCATGATATCAAAAACATGATATTAAAACAATAATGTTAATAAATAAGAAATAGTATTTATAGTAAAATGCAATTAGATTTTATATCACCTAAATTTAGCAACTTTAATCGATCATTTTTATAGTTAATATTTTGTCTACTTGGCATTTGGTTTTGCTTGTTTTAATACGCTTTTTGTTTGTATTTACCTGATGACGGAAAAAGATTTTAATTTCTGAAACGTTGTCGTCGTCGTCGTCGTCATAGATCCTGTGGCGACATCACCGACATTCTACTTAGATACAGACGGAGTTAAACCTTTATCTCTTGTCCTCTTTGAACACGCGACTTTGATTGTGAGTTACTTAATTGATTTTGAGTTTATCATGGTGGTCAACAGTATTGTGTAAATTAATTAATCACATCTCAATAATATAAAACTATACAAAACAGCATATATAAGCTGTTTTGCTCAGTTTTTATATATAAAAGTGGAAATAAGAAAACTAATATTTTAGTTTTAGTTTAGTGTTGTAGTAGTAGATTAAAAACAAACTGACAGATAAGAGAGAAAATCAGAGTTTGAAGACAATGGAAACTTGTCTTTCTTTGTGCATAAACTTGATCGTATTAAATCGGTAATTAAATGGTGGACGTGCCGGGTTCTTGTTGTGCTCAATGCTAATCCAATTTGCTCTTATTAAAATAAGTAAGAGAATATATCTAGGCGACTTGAATGAAACTAAGTATTTCAGAATTCGAATACGCAAATTATTGTTAAAGTAATTGAAGGGCAAACGGTAAGAACCAGTTATGTCCAAATCGAAATATTCAAAACAATACACAAAATTCAGTGGATATAACTAGTTTTACAATAAAATTAACTTAATAGATGACAGGGTGTGCTGTATGTAGTTTGCACAAAATTTTGTTATTGGTCACTCTATCTAAGGTTTTCAGTACTTCTATAGGTAGCATTCTACTTTCGTGAATCTCTTCCCGACGTCCGGTTGTTGTTCTCTTTTGTAAATCAGTTTTCTAACTGAATAGGATATACGGCTAATACATAAATAAAACAATGGCTTATCATTTGAAGTGGATGTTCCTAATTAATTTTGAGACATAACCCAAGACGGAATTTCTCTGCGAATTTTGTAACGCATCAAATTTCGACAGAGGTAGATTATGCCGGTAAAAAACGCGAAACCGCAGTCACTTCCAATATATAAAAAAAGCTGCCATTTTATCCAATCTTTCACTGATTTTAAGGTTTCTACTTCAGCTCGAAGCTAATAATATTATAAGCAAACAAAATGAACACTTACAACATTATTTTTTAGAAGTGTGTGAAGATAAATTAAAACGCTTATAATACAACTTCCTAGTGATTCTGTCGTTGCCATTAGAGTTTGTTATCGAGTTGTGTTTGTTTTAAACATGTTCATTTGTTTTATTGTTGTCCACGAATTCAGAAAGTTTTTCTTACTTGTTCACTTTCTCAGGACAAACTCAGTTGGCCTCTAGTGAAAGAATTGCTCTTTTGTGGCTTTACAGTTTGTAAATTCTGCATTGTATTCAGTATATTTATTTCGTGAACTGTGAACTTGCCCAACTTTAGGGTAATCTCAATCTTCTTTATGTGGAGATAAAAACTACGCAGATATTTCGATTCTTTGCCTCAACTACGTGTAAATACTCAGCGGAAGAAACATTTTCTAGTCACGATAACGCTGAAAGAAATATAGAGACGATTTTAGTTTACCTAGTTTTTTTTTCTTCCATTGTATGCAGACAACCTGGAAACCTGGAGACCAACCATAATATACACATCAATATATGTTAGTCAGTATGTACGTGTCGTTTCTCAGCCCCCCCCCCCCCCCCGCCAAAAAAAAACATTTACTCCGATTAACATGTTTTTTGTTGACATTCTTTAAATTCATCGTGGGAAACCAGCTGCGTGCAATGTACGCGCCCCTGATCAGGCGTCTATAGCTTGTAGCTCTATTTATTAGCGTAGTTTACATGGAGGACTGAGTACGGTACGGTACCGAGATGTCGTTGAATTCTATCTGGTGTCAAAGCGTTTACATGACTCGTACCGAACTAAAACTGAACTCACTTTCAGTTCAGCATCAACTCTACCTATCGGCGGCTGACAAAACTAAAAGCCACTGCCAACACTGCCAACATTTCGTTTAGCCATGATGTTACCCCAAGAGAAAAGTTAAAAATAAAAACGATCTGGATACGTAGGCCACGTTAGTAACAAAAAACTGACATATCACATGAAAGTGCAGGGAAAATAATTTGTAACGATTACCAACCTTTGTTTCGTAGTACTAGGCCTATGTTTAGGTTGGCAATATGATTTTCAGTTCGGTTTTGTCTAAGAAACCTGTTTACATGATAGTACTCAGCAGTACTCAGTACGGTCTTCCAGTACGGTAGCTACTTTTCGTCGGACCGAACCAACCGGTACGGTACGGTTTTTACGTGTTTACATGACGTACTGAGTACAAAAACCGTACTCAATACCGTACTCAGTCCTCCATGTAAACAAGGCTATTGAATTAGGACAATTGTGAAGGGATGTCCGTGGGCTGTTTGAGAGGGCTAATTCACTTCCATTCGCATTAACGACTGGTCAAAACCGAATCCGAGACCTCCTGAATCAGAGTCGCGTGCTTAACGCTCGAGCCAACTCTGTCGATAGTTTTTCTGTTGGCATTGCCCTTCAACAAGGATGATACCCAATGTTTTGGTGATCCGGAAATAAGGAAGCGGGAATTTCTACATACCCGGCACCTCCACCAAATGGAATTGAAAGTTAAATGTTGTACAATAAAGTGAAATTTCCTCCCTCTTTTGGTGCCTTCGTTCCCATGTTTGTTCGTATTCTATTACAGACTATTTCTACAACGGCCCGATTTGTAATATCACTGAGAATTTATTCTTCAAATAGCTATCGCTTTCACTCTGGAAATTTCCAATTTATAAAACTAGCAAATATTAAAATCTCAAATTTTGCTTTAGTTTCACCGACTTCAACAAATTTCGAAGTTAAATTGTTCGAATTTTAACTAAATTCTGTATAACTAAGTGCAATGAACAAATCGTTGTAGAATTCCCTTCAGTCTCCATCCCCTCTTTAAAAAAGTAAAAGCGGCCACTTCCTCAAGAAATCTCCCTGCAAGCCTCCCCTTCCTTCCCTATTGTAAGTGTGTCTCGGCGAGTACACAAAGTCCACATCTTCTTATAGACTTGCACAACGTCTCCCCGCGTCATCAGAGGCCTAAGAGCTCTTAATGTCACATGAGCCCCTAGACGGAGAGTAAAGTAGGATGACTCTTACGCTCGCTCTCACCCTGGTTTATTAACAAGAGTTTGAATAATGCATACGGCGTCGGCATGCACTTGGCTGCACTCCGCGCAATACCCCACTACCGACAACATAATTCACACGGCCAGAGTGCACGTTTCTCATGAGTTACATTCGTAGTGACAAGTTTAAATACGTGGAAATTGGATTTAAGTAGAATAATTATATTCATCATATTATCTCGTTCAATTAAATAAAATCAAGCATATTACTTTTGCTTATTAACTTTTCTCTTTCATCTTCTTACACTTACAAACTCTTTTCTCAGTATTATTTTAAAAAAAAGTTATTGTAGTGTATATAAATATAAATTTCAAAAATTGCATTTGTATAATTAGATAAAACAAAATAGGACAACAGATATTTATTCTTTAAGTGAGTGTTTATTGGACAGAACATGTTCTTTATCAATATTTATTTGAGATATTTCGACTTTTATTCTAAAATCTTTTTTAAACTGAATGTTGGCAAAGGAAATTTAACAACAATCCATATAAAAGAAGAAGTTATAAAAATGACAATGAAACATATTTGCCAACACAATTGAAGAAAATAAAATAAAAATATGACAAACAAATGTACAGTAGCACTAGATCACAAAAATTGGAGGGGTTGGATCTAGATGCACTAGGACAACAAATATTCCATATCGGTGGACAATGTGCACAAGTAGGTACTCATGATATTACGAGTGTGCCACGAAGCAAGCTTCTTTTAACTTCCTTTTATATCGATTGATTTCATGATATAAAGCAGAGGTGTTGTCCCAATTGATGAAGTAATGGTTTTCATCAAATTGTTCTGCTATTTTTGAAGTGTGTACTCCATGCTGGGTAACACTGCTCTTGTGTTCTTTAACTCGAACTACCAAAGATATTTTCGATTCACCTATGTATAAAGAACCACATTAGCGCGGAATAGAATAATTATATGGAATTTTTAGAAGCATTGGATCGAAAGGTTTTGTTTTTGTTAGGATACTCCTGAAAGTACCTATTGAACCAAAAATCAACCAAATGTTAAATTATGCCATTATTCTTATAATCTTCTCTGATAATTTGTCAACCTTCAGTTTGAAACGGATTTTTGAATCCTAAATATCACAAATACATTTTGATAAAGAGCAGTGTTATGTCCAATGAACACTTATTTAAAGGCATTTGTACAAGTTGGCTTTAACAACGCGCAAAAGTGTGTCTAGACTCAATAGCGATCTATAACTATTTAGGCAGGCTACCTTGTTGCTATTTTCCAGTCAGTTTCACTATAGCGAGTGGGTGTGTATTTTACTACTTTTAGAGTTTATGTTATTTTATAACGTTTATTCACATTATGTATATTTTAACATGATTGAAAGTTCGAAGGTAGGTTGAGATAAAACGTGGATTTAGAATATCTTTAGTTTGGTAACATGCAAGATTCAAGTCTAAAGCTTCGACAATAACCACCGATCAGATAAACGCTCAAGCGATCATTGCCACATAAATAATCATTTGACTATTTATATTGCTTTGATAACATGCAATTTAAAAGCGATTCAATGTAAAATGCACATAACTGTATATTCTATGAATTAAAAGTTATTGCTGATACATAAATGCTTTTATAATTTGTAATGACCAGCATTGCATTGATTATCATAAGGATAATAATCGTGCCCGAGACGTATGGAACCAAAGAAAGCAAGTCGCAAATACCACATATGGAATGAATTTATTAAATCTTCCATCATTCTCAATATTTTTACCTCCCTTCTATAATATTGAAATTTCATCAATATAAAACATCACCAAACATATCCAACTCTGACTATTAAAGGAAAAATTACCAATTTTACGATAAATTTATCTCTATACGTTCTAAAAGAAACATACACTGCAATTTGTGTTCTCTTCCAGCTAACAATAAGGTTTCAATGGCCGCTACTGAACATGTCACGTGACTCTGACGTGTGACTCCCCAGCCTCAAGGCCACGCGACCCCGCCGCAGTAAGACAGCTAATTATTCACCCCGTTGCAGACCGTGACAAGACACTGCACTTGAGAGTCACTTCTAGAAGATAGCGAGGAAGCGGAAGAAAAACCAGTTCACGAGAAGTCAACCCTCTAATAATGGATGAGAGAACACCGTTGATACGCCAGCTATAACATGAGGATGTAATGCAGGTACATTTTGAATGCTAACGAAGAAATGTACATGATTTGGATTCGCGTGCATTTTTCAATAGCCGTAATAAAATGGTACAATTTTATCGTTCGTCATTATTTAATTGCATTATACATTTGATTCGTTGCATTTTACATTAATATTACAACAATTATAGTTTTGTTAGAATAACTTATTTTAATCCAGTCATGTGATACATAATATTATATTATGTATGCTGTGAAAATTATGAAAATAGTTTATGCCTAGCCTTTCTGTTTTGCTCTCTAGGTCCAGATTGTAAAAGTAAGCCAGTAGTCTAAATACTAATAACTTTAACTTTTCGGAACTTTTGTATTGTGTGCGTGCGATTTCGAGCTGTATGCCATTTCCTTAAATGGACCCACACATTTTTGCAAATGCTGTCGTTTCCCAAATGTATTTAGGTTTACCTATATACCCAATAGACAAACAATTTTACAATGCAGTTAAAACATTTAATTTGAAATTGCGTATTTTATATGAAAGCTTGCTTCCAATATGTTGTAAGAAACGAATTCGTTTGAGAAACATTTGATATACATATACCGGAATGTTAATCGACGTGAAATATGCTTTCGATATAAAAGTTGTATTAATGTTATTTTTCTCAAATGAGACTTATAACACAGACGAACACATTCGCTAACACATATGTACTCAAAATTACAAATTCCCTGAGAAAACTGGTAAAATAATATTTTAATTATTAAACACCCCCTAACACTATTTTTCGGGTGCTGTTTTACGATCTTGGCACATGGTGAATACCCCTAGGCGAATATCGAAGCTTTCCACACGTTTTCACTTAAACTAAACAAAGTAGAAGTTCGTACTCCATCTTAAAGGATAATGGAGGCGTTCCCCCGAGGTTGGTCCAGTTTCAAAGTGCAATTATCATTACAAAGGACGACGTCTAATGGGCCCACCGTTCAGCGTCGAACGACAGGCGTCGCGTCGCGTACGAGGCGGATTAAAGCAAGTGCAAGATCACAGACCTACCTTACTCCTCAAACAACTTCTTCAAGAAGAAGACAAAAGTTCACCTTGCTCTTGTCGTAGAAGTGTTGCAACGCTGTAATTGTTTTTTAAGATTCGTGTTTTACTGAGCATATAACTGTTATTTCCTGTAAAACAGTGTTAATGCTATTTTTTTTTATTTTTTTTATTATTTATGTCTTGTTTAACGTAAGCGATTATAAAGGTTATACTCAGTTTCACCATTTATACATGTTTCGTCAACTTTTCGTTACGGAGTCTTGACTTTCTTCTATCCCCTTTAAATTGGGCTCATTTTGACCCATCTGTAAATGTTTGGCTTGTTTGGTTAAAACCATTGCATATACGTATATAAGTCATTTTTTCTATTTTTACTATGAGCAGTAAAATCTCAATCTTTGAATAAGAATCAGTAATCTAGCACAAACCTTTAAGAATCTCACAGGTGATTTGATATATATTTAATCTCGTTCCATTCAGAAAAATGAGACTGCAGTGTAATAAGAACGAGCATTGTAATACGAATGTAATGGATTGGAACACTAGAGAAAAAGTGAATAGTTTAAGTTTCTTGATTTACGGTTCAGATTTTAAGTGCAACATACGAGAAAAAACACTTAATAGTCGCTTTGCTCCGCCATCCAACTGTAACGTTGTCCATTATCACTCTTCGCCCATCTAGACTAGCAAGAAATAAATTCTAGGACAAAGCGAGTTGGATGTTGAGGAATTGGTTAACTGAATTGAATGAATAGAAATGCAGTGAATTTTTTTCACTCTTTGTCGTTGTCAGATTAAAAGAACGCAGAGTCAAGTTAAGAGTTCCCCGTGACATTTTGAATAATGGATTCATGTCTTTGAGTTGCTCGCAGCATCCCATCCCCAGCGACGTTTCAAGTTCTGACCAACTTTGCTCGTTTCTTTCCTCCTCTTTCTTCATTTCACTGCAAGTCTATCTGTTCTTAAATGAAGTGGAACGTCACAACCTAAAGGTTCAACTTCCCCTGATACAAGCAATACCAAGCTACACTTTGTCTCACCATATCCTGAGCCCGGCGTTTTGTGGGTTCAAAGAGCGCAGGCTGTGGTGGTCGCATTGTAAACGTATCACAGTTTGACAGCTGAAGTGGACTTCGCAGAGCAGTAAAGTACAGTCACATTCAGTGCGACCTTGGCCCTATATCCTGTATGGGGATGATATTGATGGAGCGAGTGTAATTGAAACGTTGATCTTGCGCGGCATTATAGTAATGTAGGTGCAGCAAGAAGAGTAAACCACTAAACCCAGGCCTACATACAAGTGGTTTTCGATACTCGGGAGGTTGCAACCAACTTGCATCGGATGTGATTGTACTTTGTTATTACGGAGAGGCCCATCCTTCCCGTCAAATTCGGACGGGTTTACAACCTTTCATAATAGAGCAGGCGACATCCTAGTTTCTTTGAACCCTAAAACGCCGGGCTCAGGATATGGTGAGACAAACAGTAGGTGTCTGCCCCGTACTTCGCAAACAGCCGCCAATAACAAAGAGTATTTTATTGTTTCCACTTCGTCTGCCAGAGCCATTAGCGCTAAGACTCACTCGCCTTTAACGTGTATTGTGTTTTTAGACTCGCCAATGTCCAGTAATCGAGGAACGATGACTTCAAGTCCACTGAAAGAGACAATACCGGGGCCGCAGTCGATGCGAGAGTGGTGGTTTCTAAAAGATAAAAGGCACTCGGAGTTATAACGCCCAAGTGATAAATGAAGGAAAGCAATTAAAGAAGCTCGCCGGAAATGAGACACGAGATTAGAACGGTAAGACTAAAGAAGGGGGGGTGGGGGTGGGGGTGGGGGGGTGGGGGGGGGGGAGGGGGAGGGCATTCTCCTAGGACGACCGCTAAGAGATCGGCGCGGACCAGCATGAGGTGTGAGCTTCGGACGAATAACTCATACAAGACGAGGAGATACTTGAATGTGGAGGCTTGAAATTCGCAGAGAAAAAAAAATGAAAATGAGAAAAGACGAATGTAGACTAAGCAACGAGAGTTAACGAGCGAACTTCTTCGAAAGAAAACACTTTTAATTCAACGTGACAAAAGACACGCCGAGGGAAACTCGAAAGAAATGTGAATACTTATAAAAAGTTTTTGTTAACTTCTGTCATTCCGTCTGAAGAGGTAAAATTAAACAAAGTAACTTACCAAAGCCTTTTGTCAAATCAAATGTATTGATTAGTGCGCCTTGGTTGGACTTTGAACAAAGTTAAAAGTAACTAATCTTGTTCTTGTCCAAAGAACTTAATCCATTCTACACGGAGTTTTCGAATCATAATTCTTCAAGTGGTAGCTGAATATGTACGGGTAGATTTAAATCTGTCCATAATAAATCCAAATGGTTATTCCACCTACAGGTTACGTACACGTCTGACTGCATCATTTCCTTTAAACTTTTACGATTGCTAATCGATTGCGATTGTTACCATACGTTGTATTCCATAAATTAGGGAAACGCCAAAGTCGTTGATAGACGAGTGAGTAACCCATGTGTTGAGTACCCGGAAACATCCCCTTCCCTCCCCTATACCTAAGGCTGGATCTAGCTCAGTATGGGGAATGATACCGGGTATTCAACACATGGCTCACTCACTCGTCTATCAGCGACTTTGGCGTTTCCCTAGTCTAGTTGGCTAAGGCGCCCTTATACCTGGAATGTGGGAAAATTTGGGGTTTAATCCCCTGGTCGGATAAGATTTTGTAGTTTATGGATTTATTTAAAAAAATATTAAACATGTTTTGAAATGCATATAGCGCAGTTTAGTCTACATCAACTGTGACAATACTATGGAAAACATAGCAGTACAAAATACGAGTAAAGATTGCAAGGTTTACTCAATCTCCCAGCGGAATTCGGGGGTACCTTGAACATGCAAGTTTCGATACCCCTTGGTCACTGCACAACTGCATTACAAATATTTTTTCAACTGCCTCCATTGCAACCGAGTTACATCTAAGAGGCAGTAATTTTTTCAAAAGCGAAACCATTGTCGATAAAGAATTCCTACACATGTTAGGCCTATTTTTCAGTTTATTATTTCTTGTAGGCTTGAATCGAAATGGATTGTGCTCATTTTGTTAGCCGTTCTAAGTTACCTGGTCACGGATGTCTGTTTAAAATTTCAGGTCAATCTATTTGGCCGTTCGGCCGTATGGGACTGGACAGACAGACAAACATTTAACATATAACATACAGACAATAGTCACGACCAAGGCCCGATCAAGTAGCGTTATATAGACTTCGTTTCGCTGCGCTCACTCGTCTAATTATTTCAACATCCATCGTAAAATAACCTACTCATAAAATAACAAAGCTTATGATTGTCAGAAAAAAAAAACGGTGCTAACATAATCCCTCTCATTTACTTGATACCTTCGGGTCGTAAGTAAGCAAAATGATTTATGTTATTTGCGCATTTGATTATTGAGAAGTCAACTCAAATTCACACCTAACACCACTCAAAGTGCCTGTATTGAGATCAACGGGGACACTGGCGCATTTCCTCGGAATTTCGTCTCAGATTTTTGACCTCCAATGTAAATCCGAAAAATTGTGCACATAAAGAGAGAACGTTAGACCATTCTATTGACGTGTATGACTTTATGCTACTCCCATATCAGTACCTTCGAATGTATTTTAAAACGTATTTTTATAATGCATTTTATTATTGGATGAGCGAAGCGAAGATTCCATTCTACTACACTGGAGAAAAAAATCCGGAATGTTTTTTTTTTGTGTGTCTGTTAACACGATTCCGGCTAAACCAATACTCCAATTGGGATGAAATTTTATGGAGGCCTACGAAATCTCTGAACTTAGAACTGCCACGTTTTTGAGCGCAATCAAAAAATTATTTCTTGTAAAATCGCCATTTTACGATTTATTTCGATTTTTAAAAAATTTCTTCGACTTATAACACCTACATGTTTTATCCGATTGTAATGATTTTTTCACAGAACCTTTATTTTATGAATTAATATATTAGTGTGAAATTTGAGCGCAATCGAAAAATTATTTGTTAAAAAAATCGCAATTTTACGCTTTTTTCGTTTTTTTTTAATTACACTCAACCATCAACGCGGCGGGACTTAAGCGTTTTCCTAATAACTTATTATCAATAGAGTAGAGTAGATCTTTATTCACTTAAGACTAATACATGGTACAAGTATACACCTCTTCGTGAAGAGGGAGTGAATAGTTCCTAAGGCTAAAACATGGTAAAAAATGAATAATAAAATAGAATGCATATTTCATGTGAATCAAGTTATATGTATATTACTAGTATGGTATACTAGTATTGAGAATTGAAGTTGTTTGAATAGATTAATTGAGTATTGAAATGAAAAAATGAAATGAGTAATTGGTTTGATATGATACAATACGATGTTATTTAGGATGAATAATAATATAAAACACTAGCATTTGATATGATATAATGATTATGAAATGGAATTAGTATTGTATTTAATATATACGTGTAGTAGTACGAATCTATAAGGGGCAGTTTGTAGTGGACATGGTAAATTTAAAAATTTACTAAATATAAAATGGATAATCAAATAAAATGTGTATTTTATGTTAATCAAGTTATATGTATTATTAGTATAATATACAAGTATTGAGAATAGAAGTTGAAAAAAAAATTAAATTGATTAATTCAATAATGAAATGAAAAAATGAAATGAGTTATCGATATGATATAATACAAAACGATGTTCATTAGGATGTATAATAATATTAAACGCTAGCATATGGTATGATATGATTATGTATTATTGTTTTATGTTTAATAGGGATTAGTTTTGAACTTAAAATATACGTGTAGGGCCTATAGTACGGATCTATAAGGGAAAGTTTGTAGTGGAGAACAAGGTAAATTTATAAATTTACTAAATATAAAATAAATAATCAAATAGAATGAGAATTTCAATGAGAATCAAGTTATATGTATAGGCCTAGTACTAGTATGGTATACTAGTACCGGTATTGAGAATTGAAGTTATTTGAATTGAATAATTGAGTATTGAAATGAAAAAAATGAAATGAGTAATAGGTAGCCTATCCTATGATATAATGATTATATGAAAGGTATTATTATTGAATTTAAAATATATGTGTAGGGCCTAGCCTATAGTACGGATCTATAAGGGAGAGTTTGTAGGGAGGACGAGGGTTAATCTGTTAGGAATTCATTTAGTGAGTAAAATGCTCTTTCTACTAGAAATGCTTTTAATTTGCTAATAAATGTAGTATGATTTTTGATGTCTCTGATGTGTTTTGGCAGTTTATTGTATATGGAGAGGCAGGCGTATATAGGTCCTTTGGAATATTGCGAGGTTTTATGATGGGGGACATGGATGTTAGAAATTGCACGGGTGTTATAAGTATGGATGGATGAGTTTTTAGGAAAGTATTCTGAATGTGTACGTACAAAAATAGCGGCAATTTGTATAAGGGTACTTACCAGGGTAAGAATGTTTAATTTGGGGAAGATTTTACGGCAGGATCTCTGCCATGAGGATCCTGTGATGATGCGTATAGCTCGTTTTTGGAGTAAAAAGACACGATTAGCTTGTGGTGACATACCCCAGAATAGAAGCCCGTATGAGATGTGCGAGTGGATGTGGGCATGATATATTAATTTCAATATGTGGCTGCTAACAATTGGCTTCATCCTCCTGAGCATAAAACACCCACTATTTATTTTGGAGCATACTCTTTCGATATGAGCAGACCAATCAAGGTTCTCCGAGAGTGTAATGCCAAGAAATTTCACGTTGTCAGCTCTCTTAATGTTTTTGCCATCAATGCGAATTAGGGGACTACTCTGAGGGGGGCTAGAGGTGGAGTGGAAGTTAAGGTACACAGTTTTGGTTGGTTGAAGGGAGAGAAGGTTATTTTTACAGTATTCCGACATTGCGTTTGCTTGGACATTTGAGTTATGTATGAGTTCTGCAAGCCCATCTCTGGTTGCAGTTAAGAGGTGACTTGAGTCATCTACAAATTGCGTCAGTATGCCTACGTCAAATGTGTTGGGCATGTCGTTTACATAAAGTAAGAAGAATGGGGGCCCTAGGACCGTTCCTTGGGGCACACCACAGACAAGGTTTAAGGGGTCGGAGTGAAATTTAGTAATTGTATCATTTTCATCGATATCATCAAGTTCTACTACCTGGAAACGGTCTGATAGAAATGATGCAATCCATCTATTGGCTATACCTCTGATACCTAGAGATTCCAGTTTTGAGAGAAGTATACTATGGTCAATTGTATCAAACGCCTTACTCAAGTCGTAGAATATTCCAATAGCCAGGTCGCCATGATCGAGTGCCTTGTATAGGCTTGTGCAGATAGAAATGAGAAGATGGCAGTTATGGTTGATTTGCCCTTTTGGAAACCGTGTTGATTGCTTGCAAGAATATTGTGTTTTGAAAGGAAGGATGACAGACGGGAGTACATGATTTTTTCGAAAACTTTAGAGAAAGAGGAGGTTAAGGAAATTGGCCTATAATTGTTAGGATCTCGGTTGTTACCTTTGTGCTTATATATGGGTATTACTTTGGCCTCTTTGAGCTTGGAGGGGAAGGTCCCTGTGCAAAAGGAGGATTTGATGATAAATGCTAGTGGGTGAGATATAATACTTCCACATTTTGCAAGAACAGATCCAGGAACATTGTCTAAGCCTGCAGAATGTTTTGTTATTCAGTGTTTTGATGATATCGGCTACTTCATGATGGGTGGTTGGATGGAGAAAAATTGAATTAATTTCCTGCTTATTCTCGATGACACCAGGAATGAGGTGATTGGTTTGTGTCTGAGGTCGACTGTTTATACTAGCATTGATAAAGAACTCATTTAGATGATTTGATATTACTTTTTTTTTTATTTTTTTTATTTTTATTTATTTTTATTTATTTAGGTGATATAGGCGTAAGGTGTACGTGTAGAGCCTAATTAAAAATTATATACGATAAAGTAAAAAGTTGTTTCAGCATATGTTCTTATAAATCAGTAACTTGGGACCAAAGTGTACATGAAGAGACCAATTAAAAATTATATATTAATTACTACTAGGAAAACGCTTAAGTCCCGCCGCGTTGTTGGATGAGCGTAATTGGTGCATTGAGCTGCCATGTGTTATGCGGATTTTCTGTTTTTCTGTGAAAAAATTATTACTAAGTTGAAGATTTTTTTTTAATTAAATTAAATTAAATAAAAAATTGACTTTATTTTTTTTTTTTTTTATGAATCGTAATTTTAAAAAAGGAAAAAATCGTAAAATTGCGATTTTCATAAGAAATAATTATTCGATTGCGCTCAAATTTCACACGAATACCTAAATTCATAAAATTAAGGTTCTGTGAAAAAATCATTAAAATCGAATAAAGCATGTAGGTGTTATAAGTCGAAGAAATTTTTAAAAAATCGAAAAAAATCTTAAAATTGCGATTTTAATGAGAAATAATTTTCCGATTGCGCTCAAAAACGTGGCAGTTCTAAGTTCAGAGATTTTGAAGGCCTCCATTAAATTTCATCGCAATTGGAGTATCGGTTTAGCCGGAATCGTGTTAACAAACACACAAAAATACAAAAAGAAAGAAAAAAAAAGAAAAAAAAATCATTCTGGATTTTTTTCTCCAGTGTAGTAGAATGGAATCTTCGCTTCGCTCGCTACACTCGCTACGCTCATCCAATTAATTTATAAAATAAAGGTTCTGTATAAAAATCGTTACAATCGGATAAAGCATGTAGGTGTTATAAGTCAAAGAATGTTTAAAAAATCGAAAAAATCGTAAAATTGTGATTTTCATGAAAAATTATTTTTCGATTGCGCTCAAATTTCACACGAATATATAAATTCATAAAATTAAGGTTCTGTGAAAAAATCATTACAATCGGTTAAAGCATTTAGGTGTTATAAGTCAAAGAAAGTTTAATAAAATTTAAAAAATCGTAAAATTGCAATTTTCCTGAGAAATAATTTTTTTATTGCGCTCGAATTTCACACGAGTATATAAATTCATAAAATAAAGGCTTTATGAAAAAATCATTACATTCGGATAAAGCATGTAGGTGTTATAAGTAGAAGAATTTTTTTTAAATCGAAAAAAATCGTAAAATTGCGATTTTTATGAGAAATAATTTTTCGATTGCGCTCAAAAACGTGGCAGTTCTTAGTTCAGAGATTTCGAAGGCCTCCATAAAATTTCATCGCAATTGGAGTATCGGTTTAGCCGGAATCGTGCTAACAGACACACAATAATACAAACAGAAAGAAAGAAAGAAAAGAAAAAAAACATTCCGGATTTTTTCTCCAGTGTAGTGAAATGGAATCTTCGCTTCGCTCATCCAATTATGTAATGTCCTTTAAAAACCAGTTTTTAACTGTAAAGTATACACGTTAAATCCATTTTTAAAGCATACTAACAGGCATCGACTTGTGTTTCAGTTAACAGCGCAAAGCAAAGATCAGGAATATTTCATCCATGTCGTCAGCAACGCGACCTCTTTCTCTTTAAACCCTACAATGATCGGCTAATGCGAGTTAATTCGCAGGCTGACAATCTTATCAGAGCTCCCTCCATGTGAAACGTGCTATGCGACAATGAGACGCCGTCCACATTGCATACTAATTACTTATCTTCTTATCACATTAAAGACTAGCGACTTACTAAATATGGATTAAGACGTAATACGAAGCTATAGTGCTATTCTCAAACAAGTAGTCCGAACAATCCAGCAGACCAAGTTACAAGGTAAATTATTTTAACATGTGTTTCGGTCGTACAGTATATTTAGCTTTTATTGACAAACATTCCATTTTAAGAAGTAGTATTGGTGTTATACGTAGATGCAATTGAAAAAATGTGAACATTTGTTCACTTAATTTTTGATGAGCGAAGCGAAGACTTCAAATTCGCTCACCATGAGAAAAATAGATCGGGTGTTTTTTTTGTCTGTTTGATTTTTTGCTCTCTACTGGGCAAACGCCATATGCGATTTTGATAAAATTTTCAAGGGACCTTCGAAATCTTTGAACTTAGATCTGTTAACTGTTAAGGTGCAATCGAAGAAATATTTCTAATGAAAACCGTAGTTTTACGATTTGTTTCGTTATTTTCGTGATATTTGGCCCGCGACCGGGCAAACGGCTACTCTTGATATTGATGAAACTTTATGGGAACGTTTGAAATCACTGAACTTAATTTTGGGGACTATCGAAGAAATATTTCTCATAAAAATCGTACTTTTAGCAGACATGGTTCACTCTTGCTCTTGTCATGATAATGACGACAATGATAGTGACGACAACAATAAGCCACGAAACAGTTTTCATTAGACAAAAATAATCAACCATAAAATCTCATCCATCAACGCGACTGGAAAAAGCGTTAGCGAAGCAGCCTAGTTCACTACTTAACAATTTAAGAGTAATTTTATTCTAAATTGAACCATCATAACTTTCCTCAATCCAAGTGTTGTTTGAAATGTTCTGTAACTAGAATTAAGATCAATATAATTTATATTATTTATCATCAATTTTGACTTTCATAACTTTATTTTTATTGTAACGTTAGTACACACATCGTTTATTAAGAAAACAATATGTGGTCTGCACAGTACTTGAATTGGCATCAAATAATACGAATATATGAAATAATTATTATTACAATACGTTTCAGATAATACGAATATGTATATGTGAATTTATTATTAAAAGTCGGTTATTATGCAACGTATATAAATGAGCATTATATACTATCTTGTATTGCCAAGAAATAAAACATATTGATTGGGTTTGATTTTTATTATTTTTTATGTTAGATTATACTTGTACTTTATACCCCCCAAATAACAAAATTTGTAAAAAAAAAAAAAAAAAAAAAACGGCAGCCAAGCTCTCCTTCAAAAGTCTTTGGCTCTGAATGTTGTGATATATAGAATTTGAGCCAATCTTTTCATTCTTCCTCCCTTGTTTCGCATTGAAAAGAAGTAAGATCATTTCGCCTGTTGACGAGCGCCAAGCTAACCATTTTCGTGGTAAAAAAGTAAAAGTGTTTGACTCAAAATCATAAAAAAAACTACTTGGCCATTGAATTTGGTTCATTATGAGAACTTTAAAAAGGCAATGGCCAAGTAATTTTTTTATGATTTTGAGTTTAAAATTTTTACTTTTTTTCCACGAAAATGGTTGGCTTGGCGCTCGTCAACAGGCGAAATGATCATACTTCTTTTCAATGCGAAACTAGGGAGGAAGAATGAAAAGATTTGGTCAAATTCTATATCTCACAACATTCACAGCCAAAGACTTTTGAAGGAGAGCTTGGCTGCCGTTTTTTTAGAAATTTTTGTATTTGGGGGGGATATCACATCTTTTTGCCGTTTGTTTCATATCAAGGCGCGAAATACTTGTAAATGAAAATTCAGGGAAATAGTAAAATCTCAAATGTAATTTTCCATCTAAATTGCTCGGATGTACGGCTTAGACGGAGTTTGATTAGCTTTCTAAATTTTTGTAAGAATTAAATTGGTGGCTGCATAACTCAGTTGGTGAGAGCATAGCCCGGACGGCTAAGGTCATGCCTAATTTCATGCTGATAACTCATTAGGTGCCTTCATTGTTAATGCTGGAAATCATGTTAAAAATATTAAAAATAATAAAAACTACTAGGGATGGGGGTTGAAAAATGTCGTTAAGGAAATGACAATAGACCGATTGGGTTAAAACACATTAAAAACTAATTTTTATAACTAATTGGAATAAAAATTCAATTTTGGGTTAGAGCTATGAATTATTCCAATTTTAGGGGATGATTTAGGGGGTTTTGGGGGTGGAATATCGCTTGCCTCTCGTCGGATTATTTTTCATACTATTATGTACCATCATGCCAAATTTCATGCTGATAACTCATTAGGTGCCTTCATTGTGAATGCTGGAAATCAAGGTATAATATAAACTATTATGGATGGGGGTTAAAAAATGTGGTTTAGGAAATGAGAATTGGCCGATTGGGTTAAAACACATTAAAACATAATTTTAATAACTAATTTGAATAAAAATTCAATTTTGGGTTAGAGCTATGAATTATTCCAATTTAAGGGGATGGGTGTTGGGGTGGAATATCGCTTGCCTCTCGGCGGATTAATAATTCTGATATTTTTATCTACCCACATGCCAAATTTCGCACATGGAGCCCACGTGTTAGATATTTATTAATGGTTTTGAATTTAAATGGTTTAAATGGTTAAAAATGGTTTTCGTTGTGAAAGCAAAAGTGCATGAGTCTAAGGTACATCTAAGTGTGGTTCAAGTTTCATAGTTCTATGATGTACCGTTTTCTCTGTAGGCTCTTATTCCTCTCTGGCAGAATCCACCAGCCACCCACCCAGCCAGCCGGAATTTTTTAGACCAAGTTGAGGCACGTTTTTAAACACAGAACGGGTTATCAGATCAGATCGGGCTGATTTTTTTCTTGGAAGGTCATGGACCACATATCAGGTCAAATACCGAGTTTCAAGATTGTAAATATTTCGGGACGGCGTGTGCAGATAGCTGAAAACTCCCCAACTCGGGTAGGAGTAAACAGAGTCGAGTAAGTCATCGCCTTCTAAGCAGTCGCGTGCGCTTGGCTGCGGGCGAATAACCGTCGCCCTAGATACAGCACCACACGTCTTTGGCAGTTCTCATTCCATTTTAAAATTAATATGCCACATTTTATCCGTGAAAACCTGTTAAAAAACCAATATTATTTAAATTTATTTTAATAATTTAGTCACATAAACATATATTTGCACAAACTGTCAACATTACAAACCATACTCGAATATTTAGACACTAAAACCTTAAATTAAAACTAGTATGATTGTGTTTCCTTCTTCTCTGTACCCGTTATTGCGTTCAAATCTACATAATGTATCATTATAATAAAAAATAGTGGTTTCCAGTCCCGCTACATGGCCATGAAGAACTCAACTGACATTTTACTAGGAATGCCCCAAAACTGAATTATTGTCTCGTGATTTGGTTAGTCGGGAAACACTCCCATATGTGGAATTTTAGTATTTAATACCCTACATGGAATGTGCGAGACCCAGGTTCGAACCCCGGTCGGGATGGACTTTTGTAATTTCTAAATTGCATTAAATATTGATTTTTGTCGTCATGACCTTATAGCACTACGTTATTTTTCCCACTATAGAGTGACTGAATTCTCCGACACCGTAAATACAAGTATAGCCGTCAGTAAAGTACATAAAACCTACCTACGATTGTTCCCGGGAAACCGATAACAGTAAAACGGAATTCAATGCACTAGCACGAAACGAAATGTGATGGATGATTTTATTACCAAACCTTTTACGGGTTTATTTAGCAAAAACATTAGAGCGTTATATAGGTCAGTTCGTTGACGAAACTAATTCAATAATTACAATACCAGCTAGCCTGCTTGGCATAAAACTGTGCCGTACTAATAATACCAGCTAGCCTGCTTGGCATAAAACTGTGCTTTACTAATAATACCAGCTAGTTATATATATATATATATATATATATTAATGAACTAGGTTTTTCGGTTATAATGCCACGTTTATTCACATTAGGCCAACGTTTCGATGAAATTTCACTCATCTTCTTCAGGGCCAATACAAATTAATATATAAAAAACGAAAACTACATTACATTGATAAATTCAGAACAAAACTGGGAAAACAAAATACAACAAAATATAAACAATAGAAATCACTGCACATATGGCAAATTAAAACAACTCAAAGAATCACTGCAAAGCTTGACGTTGCAAAGAAAGAAGAAAGTCACTACATGTCCTTCATATTGCTTTTCGTCATGGATCTTGTCACTCTGACTGTCGATGTATTTACTTGCAACAGATCATCTGCAGGAACTAACTGGGGCGTTGGTTGTTGGTCCATTGGTTTCACAGCCAGCCTATGTGGCTGTACATGTATCCCTGAAATTGCAGGTTTCCACGTTACAGATAAACGTTGGCTATCTTGCTGTTTATTTAGACTGTGAGATCGTTTATTAATCTCAATGGCTTCCCGTAACATTCTAACATTCAAGCTTTGCAGTGATTCTTTGAGTTGTTTTAATTTGCCATATGTGCAGTGATTTCTATTGTTTATATTTTGTTGTATTTTGTTTTCCCAGTTTTGTTCTGAATTTATCAATGTAATGTAGTTTTCGTTTTTTATATATTAATTTGTATTGGCCCTGAAGAAGATGAGTGAAATTTCATCGAAACGTTGGCCTAATGTGAATAAACGTGGCATTATAACCGAAAAACCTAGTTCATTAATTCATATCGGCCACGAAAATATCCAAAAACATATATATTGTTTTACCTTGGCTTTATAGTAGGCGACTATGACGCTGTAATGTTAGTACTTTAGATAGAAATTAAGAAAACAGAAAACAGACCAAAAATTAGATAGTTTTAAATTGGTAGCCTCATAGCTCAGTTGGTAAGAGCATAGCCCGGTAAGCTAAGGTCCCGGGTTCAAACCCCGGTGTAGTCACTTTTTTAATTTCTGTCTAAAGTACTGACATATAAATATATATATATATATATATATATATATACATATATATATATATATGTATATATATATATATGTGTGTGTGTGTGTGTGTGTGTGTGTGTGTGTGTGTGTGTGTGTGTGTGTGTATAGTGCTTGTGCTTGGCATAAAACTGTGCTGTACTCATAATACCAGCTTGCTTGCTTGGCATAAAACTGTACTGTACTAATAATACCGTCTAGCCTGCTTGGCATAAAACTGTGCGCTGTACTAATAATACCAGCTTGCCTGCTTGACATAAAACTGTGCTGTATACTAATAATACCAGCTAACCAGCTTGACATAAAACTGTGCTGTATACTAATAATACTAGCTAGCAGCAGCACATAAACTGTGCTGTACTAAAGGTGATCAGGAGCTGTCTCATCTTAAAACAAGAAAAATCATGGGTTTTAAAACATTATTTTGAACCCGCCAAACAAAACAATAAAGAAATCGGCCAAAAATTACTCGGTAAAATAAATATTTGGATGAGCGAAGCGAAGACTTCAATTTCACCGACCCCCCAAAAATTTAGCTCGGTTGTTTTTTTTTTGTTTTTTTTTGTTTGTTTTTCCGTCTGTTTGTTCGCTCTCTACCAGGCAAACGGCATATGCGATCTTGATGAAAATTTGACACGACCTTTGTTTTCTCTGAACTTAGACTTGCCACGTTTTTGGGTACAATCGAAGAAATATTTCTCATGAATATCGTACTTTTACGATTTTTTTCGATTTTTAGTGCGATATTTTCGTGTCATTTGGGCCAATTCTGACCAAACGGGTGGGGCTACAACGTTCATATTTCACATGGACATTAAGGTAATGGTGATGTATTGCTTTCTGAAAGAAAAAGTTGAAAAAGTTAGCCAGAATCGAGAGAAATAAAGCTTTTAATATACGTTTTTTGACTTTTTGTGCGATATTTTCGTGCCATTTGGGCCAATTCTGACCAAACGGGTGGGGCTACAACGTTCATATTATACATGGACATTAAGGTTATGGTGATGTAGTACCTTTTGAAAGAAAAAGTTGAAATAGTTAGCCAGAATCCATAGAAATAAAGCTTTAAATTGGATGAGCGAAGCGAAGACTTCAATTTCACTGACCCCCCAAAAAATTTAGCTCGTTTTTTTTTTTTCCGTCTGTTTGTTCGCTCTCTACCGGGCAAACGGCATATGCGATCTTGATGAAAATTTGACACGACCTTCGTTTTTTCTGAACTTAGACTTGCCACGTTTTTGGGTACAATCGAAGAAATATTTCTCATGAATATCGTTCTTTTACGATTTTTTTCGATTTTTAGTGCGATATTTTCGTGCCATTTGGGCCAATTCTGACCAAACGGGTGGGGCTACAACGTTCATATTTCACATGGACATTAAGGTAATGGTGATGTATTGCTTTCTGAAAGAAAAAGTTGAAAAAGTTAGCCAGAATCGAGAGAAAAAAGCTTTTAATATACGTTTTTTGACTTTTTGTGCGATATTTTCGTGCCATTTGGGCCAATTCTGACCAAACGGGTGAGGCTACAACGTTCATATTATACATGGACATTAAGGTTATGGTTATGTAGTACCTAATGAAAGAAAGAGTGGAAAAATTTAGCCAGAATCCATAGAAATAAAGCTTTTAATACAAGTTTTTTACGGTAAATAATACCAATTGACAAGAAACAAAAGAAACTTGACAACATTCACCTACAATGCGTAGGCAGCAAAACAAAGCACTTGCAAAAGTAAAGATATCCCACGCAAACTAAAACCTTTAAAAAGCTCATCCATCAACGCGGCGGGACTTTAGCGTTTTCCTAGTGTAAGATTTTTGGATGAGCGAAGCGAAAGACTTCAATTTCACTGACCCGCCCAAAAAATTTAGCTCGATGTGTTTTTTTTTTTCCGTCTGTTTGTTCGCTCTCTACCGGGAAAACGGCATATGCGATCTTGATGAAAATTTGTCAGGACCTTCAAAATCTCTGCATTTAGACTTGCTACGTTTTTGGGTACAATCGAAGAAATATTTCTCATGAATACCGTACTTTTACGATTTTTTTCGATTTTTAGTGCGATATTTTCGTGACATTTGGGCCGATTCTGACCAAAAACGGGTGCGGCTACAACGTTCATATTTCACATACACATTAAGGTTATGGTGATGTATTGACGTTTGACAGAAAAAGTTGAAAAAGTTAGCCAGAATCTATAGAAATAAAGGTTTTAATTTGAGTTTTTTGAGGTGTTAAATATTAAAACCTTTATTTCTATAGATTCTGGCCAACTTTTTCAACTTTTTCTTTCAAAAGTCAATACATCACCCTTACCTTAATGTCCATGTGAAATATGAACGTTGTAGCCCCACATGTTTGGTCAGAATCCGCCCAAATAGCACGAAAATATAGATTTTAGATCTTTTTCACAGCCTTGTATGAAAACTTCACAGGAGATTTTATATCTTACTCACAGCCTTGTTACAAACAATCAAAGATCCAACAGACCTAATGATTGCTTGGTATGGGCCGTGTAAATATGTTTTTATTATTATTTTAAATTAAAATTAACATTTTATAATTAAAAAGCTCATCCATCAACGCGACTAAAAAAAGCGTTTGCGAAGCTTCCTAGTTACGTTAAATAATAACAAATTAACAAGAAACAATAGAAACTTGACAACAATCACCTACAATGCGTCGGCAGAAAAACAAAGCACTTGCAAAAGTAAAGATATCCCACGCAAACTAAAAACTTTAAAAAAGCTCATCCATCAACGCGGCGGGACTTTAGCGTTTTCCTAGTTATTGAAATCCTATATCTTGGCTACGCCTTCTCGCGTAACGTCAACTGTGGCTCAGTTACCGGCAGCAGGTGAACAAGCGTGGCTGAGGGTAGTGGGCATGATGCAGCAGCCTAGCGATAGGATGATGATTGATATATTACGTCAAAAGTGGCGCGCACCAGATTTAAAATTGTCATGAAAAGCTGGTTTTCCTCAGGGTTATTCGAGTTTATTGTGCCTTCTTGGATGAGCGAAGCGAAGACTTCAATTTCACTGACCCCCAAAAAGATTTAGCTCGTTTTTTTTTTTTTTTGTGTGTGTTGTTCGCTCTCTACCGGGCAAACGGCATATGCGATCTTTATTAAAATTTGACAGGACCTTCGAAATCTCTGAACTTAGACTTGCCACGTTTTTGGGTACAATCGAAGAAATATTTTTCATGAATATCGTACTTTTACGATTTTTTCGTTTTTTGTGCGATATTTTCGTGCCATTTGGGCCAATTCTGACCAAACGGGTGAGGCTACAACGTTCATATTATACATGGACATTAAGGTTATGGTGATGTAGTACCTTCTGAAAGAAAAAGTTGAAAAAGTTCGCCAGAATCTATAGAAATAAAACTTTTAATATAAGTTTTTTGATTTTTTGTGCGATATTTTCGTGCCATTTGGGCCAATTCTGACCAAACGGGTGGAGCTACAACGTTAATATTATACATGTACATTAAGGTTATGGTGATGTAGTACCTTTTGAACGAAAAAGTTGAAAAAGTAAGCCATACTCCATATAATTACAGCTTTTAATATAAGTTTTTACGGTAAATAATACCAATTGACAAGAAACAATAGAAACTTGACAACAATCACCCACATTGCTTTAAATTTTATTATCTTTTATCTGAAAGCCACTTTTGTCAAGATGAGAGTAGTCTTTGAAACTATTCGTTGCTACCTCGCACGTAAAGAACGTACTAATAGGTATACGCATCTTGTTATGTTTGAAATTGCAATGTGTAAGAAATTTATTCTTGAGATTATTAAATAAGCACGAAAATGGGAGTACCCAATATAGTGAGCGAAGCTAATAAAAAACTGCATAGCCGTGAGCATAACAGAGAATTTGTCGCTGAACGTCTCTAAGCAACAATATTCTACGTTTAATTAAAATTATTTTAAAAAATATGATTATTTCTCTGATTGCATTAAAAATGTAGCATGTCTAAAGTGATACATTTTGAAGATTCCATTTTATAATTCAAATTCAAATCACACTGTCTGTCAATTGTAGAGGGCGATAAAACAGAAGAAAACCAAAACACAAAAAATATTGATTTGTGTGTCATATAAGTATAAAAATACAACTTCTGCTAAATTAAAAAACTGGCATACAGAAAAAGCGTTACAAAGTGGTAAATTGTGATTTCCATGGCGGACACAATAAATAAGGTGGGATATTTGAAAGTATACCTAAAAATGTTCCCAACAACCTATCTCTAATCATTGATTGATAGATCGTAGTAACCGTTCGAGCAAATACAAAACCACCAACAATTGAAAACTGGCATAAGCTTTTATATCTTCACTAAACGCTCTTTCAATAACGGCACCGACACTTGAATTAATGTACGTAATTTATACCACTAGATAAACTACTCATCCGTGTAAAGTTGGAGCCCATGCAATGCAGCATTAGTACTTAAGCGTTGCTCTTTCCATATGCAGCAAGTTTTTGAACAAAGTAAACAATTCAAATGGTCGAGTTGGATTTATTTTATTTCTGGATTATATCATTTTTAATTTTAATACATTTTCTTTTCTTTGTATACATTTAAATCCTGGTCGTGCACCCGAACACCGATGAACTTAGCTTTAATATGGCTTTACCTCAATGAGAACATAGAACAATGGCATCCCATAAATAACGTAAGTGAATCGAGCGCTTTCAGAAAATAGAATTCGAAAGCAGTTAGTGACCTAGTTGTGACATGGTTTGTAGTGCACATCTTCTGCATTTACAAGTCACTTGCAATGTTAACCACACTTTTAACCGTCGAATATTAAAAAGTAAGCTCTCTGATATGGCGAGTGAGATCTACATCACTTCACCAACAAGTCCGAGTTTACGTACGAAAATGTCCGTAATTGTATATTGAAAATCTAGTATTGACCAATTTCTCCACATTACATAACTTTAACTGATCTAATTAAAATTAAACGTTCTTCAAATGTATTTTATTTATCATAAAAATGCTCTAAAATTTGGTCAAATACATTATACGTAGCCTACAATGCACATGCATACAAACAATGCCACATTAAAATGATATGAAAAATGTGATATTTATTTGGTGTATTATTAAGTCACCAAATAAATTTAAAAGAATGCATTTTTAAAGCAGGTTCGGTAGAACCTTAAATTTCAAAGTATGCAGTATGCTCAAATTTAAGTAAGCTTATGCACGTGCAAGTGATAAAGCTCTCGTCAAAAAACGAAGAGTATGCTATAATTTTAACTTCACATACATTGATGTCACAATCTAACAATCTAACAAAAGAAAAATTGATGGCAATTGCAATTGATAAACTGTTAGACGGGCATGTATATGAATGTTTACATTTCTATGGAGATGACGTTATCACATTATACTCTATTCCATTCCATTCCTCTAGTTCTTGTTGTACTTCCGTTGTAAGAGTGCGCCAACCGTTAGATCATTATGCGCGCACTCGAGTCTAGGGGACGACGTGAGGTCAGACACCCGTGCTGCAAGGGCAGCAAGACACAGGAAATGGAAGGGGGAGGTTCTCACGTCGACGACCAGAGCTCGCATCTAGTTTCGGGTAGTAAAATACTACCCAACTTACTAGCTGATGTTTGCGATATAGACCTTGCCTAATTTCTTACCTTGTACTATTGGTAGACGAATACCCTGGATCAATTATTATAACCCGGGCCCAGAAGGAGGACTTCAAGTGGCTTTCAAACGATTGGTTGTATAATGTGTATAATGTGTGTATCTACAATTAACAGAGAACCAGGTTAACTAAAGATAAATGAAACAAGTCTGTGCTGTGTCTTTATAAATGGCGTATCCTCAAAGACGACATAGTTGCCGACCTACCCGGCCGCTGGAGGCGCCGTTATTGCTTTGAGCCGCGTCGTGTTACCCGTCAGACACCCGGGCTTGCGAGTTGTGTTGTGGGAAACACACGTTCTATTTCGCCAGCTATTTATCAGAGCTTCTGACAGTACAATTTCCAGCTAAACATCTCACCGCTAGAGAACGGATTGAATTTCGTTACCATGCTTCAGAGTGGAGACAGGCTGACTGAGATGGAAGCGCTGGCAAATTACTCAGATGCGCGTTCTTATGTTTTTGTACAAAAACAGTGGGAAATTAAAGAAATGCAACCTGCAATTTCAGTATTTAGTTATTATTTCTATTTTTCTTACAAGGAAAATGCTAAAGTCGTTGTTAGACGAGTGAGCGAGTCATGTGTGTCATGTCATGTGAACCCGGGAACATTTGCATTTAAGTTGATTGATATGAGGTATAAATGATAGGGTTTTAAGTTTGGTTGGTATAAGGGCGCGTCAACTGTACGGCCATAGTGCGCTACTCTAGCCTATGGTAGGCAAGGGAGGAAATACCCATGCTGTGTATAGATCCAGCCGTAGGTAGGGGTAGGAAAGGGAATGTTACCGGGTACACACACAAGACTCGCTCCCTCGTCTTACAATGACTTTGGCGTCTTCCTAGTCTTTACAGGTAGTTTACATTTGCTGCAATACGACTAACTAGTCAAGTGTGTTGAGCTGACATAGCTTCAACAAAACTATTTCATTGAAATCCTGAAACAGGAAGCTTGTTACTTCAGTGGTATCATTAAGATAAGTTAGTGGTTTACGTAATACAAGTAACGAATCATATGTTAAATTATTATCAAATGCCCCCAACAGAAAATATGTTCTTGTTGACATTTTGAGTGACTAGTCTTATTAAAAATAGAATGTACCCTTACTTTTGTAATGTTTGCATATTTTGTTTAACGAGAACTTGTTTTATTTTGTTTGCAAGTCACGGCTGTCGGCTAGATATTGGTTCAACGGTATTTTCCTCAGAAACAAATCCCGCAAAAGTTTGTTCTAGAATAAACAGTCTAGTTTTGTTTTAGTTTATTTTGATTGAAGGCGCGTTAACCGTTAGGCAATAAACGCCACTCTAGCCTAGAGGATATATGGAGTAGGCCCCATGCTGGTCAGTACCAGTCACGGGTAGGGGGAGGAAAAGGGGGGTTCTCACGTCGCGGTCGTGGTCATCTTCGTCATCGTTCGTGTTGTCATGGTCGTCGTCGTCGTGGAGGTAGTCAAGGGGATTGGGAGGGATCCCCGACGACGACTGCCAGAGCTCGCTTCTAGTTCCAGGGAGTACTCCCCTAATTACTAACTGATGTTTTCGAGATGGACTTTATCTCTTTCCTCGCCTATTACGGTTAAAAGAGCCATGCTATGGGCTTCATTCTATCTCCGGGCCAAGACGGTGGAATATAACTGTTTATCAATATCGATTATTTTTGGAAATATTACAACTGATGGTTTGCATTGGTTTGCAACCTTTACAATCAAATGACCGCGGTTTTGTTAAATGTTTGTTTCCATCGTTTTCAATAAACATTTTCATTTAAAAAATTTCGATCAAACATTAGAGTGACCAGTTTACAGTCCATGTGGATCAAGTTACAAAAACTGTACTGTGAACTAATAAAAATGAGGTTCGTCAATAATTATGTATTTATTGCATTAATGCTTCTATGCATGCATTGACCATGGTGCAGCCGAAGACCAGAAGAAGAAGGACGTGGAACTTGTGATTGACGGATATTCTCACACCCTCAGCATACCCGAAGAGGAACTGGACCAGATATTGTTAAACATCAAGATAAGAAATGAAGTTAAAGTAGTTCTATATCGGCAAAATTATAGTACATATCACTCAGTGTACCCGCCATTTGACGAAAGATTACCAATAGAAATTTACTCTCTGCCGTTTGTGTGCCGTGCATCTTTGGCTTTGAGAAAAATATATTGACGGGAGAAAACCATAATTTTTTTGTTATTCGATTCAGCAAAACGCTGGGCAAATAAATTGAGAATTTGAAGAATATTAAGATGAGTATGATCTCCGAGACTCTCCGGAAGTACCCGAATGTTACTTCGGCTAAGGTTCGTAAGGCAGTGGCGCTTCGCTTCAGCGGAAGTGCAAACCTCCTCCGCGCTTACTCGCAACACATGAGCGACTTGTCTCAAATGCTGGGGAACGAGTTTGGAGTGGACCTGGATGAAGTTAAACTATTTCAAGTCGTCTATTTCAGTTAGACCATTTTAATCTTTTTGTTTATTGCAATTGTGATACTACTATACCTGTGTGTTAAAAAAATATTATCTATAATATATACAATATATAACATAGTAAGTGATATGTACAATGAAAAAAAAGTAGTAACAATAAAGAATGTGCTTTAAGAGAGTTTTCTCAATTATTCTTGGTTCCGAAGTGTTTCTCTGTGTTTTTAGTTTGAACTAATTTGAGATTTGAGCTCAGAAGTGTAGCCCTATTTTGAGATATGAGCGCAAGAGTGAACCATGCTACTTTCCTGCCACGGCTATTTAATAAAGAGAAGCAAATAACTACATGTATATAGATAGAAGAACAAGTTTATTATTAACACTGAATTATGACAATTATTATAAAGAAGCACCAAACAAGTAATCTGTACCCTTCAAGATCCGTAGACCACCCTTCTCTCCAAGCAAACAAATTCCTTCAAGACCATCAAAACCTTCACTACTTCTGTCTAACAATAATCAAAACATACACAGCTCAACAAACCCCAATGGGCACAGCCCTCATGAAAAACATAACTAGGGAAACGCCAAAGTCGTTGTAAGACGAGTGAGCGAGTCAATTGTGTTGAGTACCCGGGAACATTTGCATTTAAGTTTGATGATAATTATATAGGTATAATTAATAGGGTTTTGAGTTTAGTTGGTATAAGGGCGCGTGAACCGTAAGGCCATAATGCGCCACTCTAGCCTATGATAGGCTAGAGAGGCCTTAGGTAGGGGGGAAAAAAGGAATGTTACCGGGTACTCAACACGTGGTTCACTCACTCGTCTAACAACGACTTTGGCGGTTTTTTAAACGAGTGAGCGCAGCGAACGAAGTAGTACAACGCCACTTTTTCGGCTCACATTGTGACAATGTCTGTTAAATGTCTGTCCGTCAGTCCAGTCCCATACGGCCCAACGGTGGAACAGATTGAGCTAAAATTTGAAAGAGACATCCGTGACCACGTAATTGAGAACTGCTAACAAAATGAGCAAAATCCGTTGCGATTTAAACCTACGAGAAATAATAAATTGAAAATTACGCTTAAAATGTACAGGTTTTATTTTAACGACAATAGTTTTGTTTTTGAAGAAGTCATTCTCAGTCAGTCATTTTTATCGAATCAGTTTTGTCTGGCTGTTATTGTATGCAGGCACCAAGGTGTATCGAATCTTGCACGCTTAAGGTACCCCATCATTCCGCTCGGAGAGCGATTTAAATCTCAACGGATTTTGCTCATTTTGTTTGCACTTCTCAGTTACCTGGTCACGGATGTCTGTTTAAAATTTCAGCTCAGTCTATTTGGCCGTTCGGCCGTATGCGACCGGACAGACAAACAGACATTTAACATTTAACAAACAAATTAATACGACGAAGACCCGTTTGAGTTGAATTGGATCCTCAGGCGCTCCGTTCCATCGTCTAATTATTTTCTTAATTCGTAAACTTTAAACAAAGCTTCTGCTGTAACCAAATTGTATGTTGTGGATTGATGAGATTTGTTTAACATTTTTAGAGGCTGTATTGCCTTAGTCTGAATTAATTTCCTTTGGATTTGATCAATAAGTGTATCTATTTAATTGAAATAGAAAGAATAAAGTACAATAATAACTCGTAAAATTATAAATTATATATATAAAATATAATGTATATAATGTTTAACTTTGGTTTTATAGTAGGCTACTATGACGTTGATATGTTAGTACTTTAGACAGAAATTTAAAAAGTTGGTCACGGGTTCGATCCCCGGTGTAGTAACTTTTTTTAATTTCTGTCTAAAGTACTAATAATAATGTATATAATAATGTAAAAGTGCACAAAACATACTTTGGAGAGGTTATTTTAAATATTATATTTGTCATTCTTGTTTGGTGACCTGTAAAACAGCCTTAATCCACAAAAAATGCTATCTGTGACTTAATATTTTTAGCTGTACTAAAATAGTCGTAACTGTGATTTAAACATAGTGAGCATGGATGTGTCTTTGTAGGTTGAAAATTGATTTCTATAATATTGATCTTTAATTTATCTATTGAAGGATGAATTCCAATTAAACTATATAACTACTCGGTTTCCAAAAGCAGAGTATTGTGAATCTAGGGTGACGGTCGTTCGCCCGCAGCCAAGCGCCACGCGATTGTTAGGTGACGATGAACTGTGCTCTGTTTACAATTACAGCTACCCGAGTTTTGGGGTTTTCAGCTATCTGCACACGCCGCCTCGAAAGATTCAGAATCTTGAAACTCGGTGTATGACCTGATATGTGGTCCATGACCTACCAAAAAAATACACCCCGATCCGATAACCCGTTCTGTGTTAAAAAAAGTGCCTCGACATCGTTGAAATCCTTTAGGCTGGCTGGGGGGTTCGGAATGTTATAACTTTATACGCGGAAGCCTACAGAGAAAACGCCACCTCTTAGAACTATGAAACTTTGACCACACTTAGATGTATCTCAGACGTAGTGCCTTTTGCTTTCAAAACCAAAATCGGATAACAGGGACAGCAGAAAATCAAAATTCAAAATACAATAAACAAACTTGATGGTTTCTAAGCTATTTAGTTTTGTCTATGTATCTAAGTGTATTATGAAGTACGGTTTTGTTTGTTATTGATATATTTTATGTTTTAATTTCCTTAAAGATGGGCAGTGAGGTTACATATTTGTAACTATACTTTACAGTTTACTCAGTTTGGCAAAATGGTAAGTCGATAGAGGAAAGCATGGGCAAGAGAGGCAAAGAAAATTCGCGAAAAATAATACAGTTGGACAATCTTGAAAGCCGTTTATGCCTCCGAATGCTTCCCTTTGGAAGTGAGTGTCACAGATCAAACGACAATTTGATTTTGGTAAAATTATATGTTTATTTGCTTCACCCGAAATGTATTGATAGCTAGGTACGTATTTGGATAGTGAATCAAACTCCGTCTTAGCCATAAATCCGTGCTATTTCGATGGAAAATTACATTTGGAATTTCCCGCTTTCAAACAACAAAAAGATATAATTATCCACCATAAAAACAAATTTAAAAATAAACGGCATCCAAGCTCTCCTTCAAAAGTCTTCGGCTGTGAATGCTGTGAGATATAGAAGTTGAGCAAAGCTTTTCATTCTTTCACTCTAGTTTCGCATTGAAAAGAAGTAAGATCATTTCGCCTGTTGACGAACGCCAAGCCTAAACCATTTTCGTGGTAAAAAAGTAAACTTTTTAAAACTGAAAATCATAAAAAAAAAAATTGCTTTATGGTTTCTATTTTACACCGATCTATTCCTTGGCAATCGTTAAAACTATATTCTGATTGTTTTATCCACAAAAACTATTACGAAGAATCGAGTTTCAATGGCTTTGAACGCAAGGCCAACGTACACAATACGGAAAAGTTCTTGGATTGATTATCCCTATCCGTCTAAGACTCAAGTCGACAGTCGTCTTTAAAACGTAACAATAGTTATTTTGACCTACTTGTCAGCAAAGCTTAACGGTACACCACCCGTTGACATCTTGAATGTCCTTCTTCTAATTCCTGATATAATGTCAAATTTTAAAGAATACTAAACGGTTGTAATAATTTACCAAATAACCGGAACCTAGACATAATTCGTAACAAAATTTCAGGAAAATGTTCGAAGGTCGTGAGCTAAATTCGTATCACAGTTGTCATCGC
The DNA here is from genome assembly GCA_024449915.1 of Sweltsa coloradensis. Lineage (NCBI taxonomy): Eukaryota > Metazoa > Arthropoda > Insecta > Plecoptera > Chloroperlidae > Sweltsa > Sweltsa coloradensis. The sequence goes on along the minus strand of JAMZAV010003698.1, from coordinate 645 downwards.
TTTTTGTGATTTCGCATTCATTCATTCATTCTAATTCACCCAGTTATAAAAGTAATTTATACTGTAAATGATGAACGTTGCACACGGAATAAGAAAAAATAGACATGTATCTACGTTCTATGTCTGACAGTGCACAGTGCAGTCATGCCATACATATAGCCTTAATAGTTCTTATTATTTGTACTAGGGAAACGCCAAAGTCGTTGTTAGACGAGTGAGTGAGCCATGTGTTGAGTATCCGGTAACATTTCCCCTTCCTCCTCCTATCTAAGTATAACCGTTAGGTCCTAATGCACCACTCTAGCCTAGGAGATGTGGGAGGAAAGTCCAATGCTGGTCAGAACCAGCCATAGGTAGGGGGAGGAAAGGGGGGTTACCATGTCATGGTCATCATCGCTTGTTATCATCATCGTGTTGTCTTGGCTGTCGTCGTTGGGGTGGTGGTCAAGGTAAGGAGGAAAGGTCCCCAAAATGACTGCCAGAGCTCGCCTCCAGTTGCGGGGAGTTAAAATCTTCCATGCTTACGAGCTGATGTTTGCACCTTGATCACTGCATACTGCATTACAAATATTTTTTCCACTGCCTCCATTGCAACCGAATAGTATAGAAGGCAGTGATTTTCCAAGCAACATTGCTTAAAAATCC
>JAMZAV010003697.1:0-63505 GCA_024449915.1 Sweltsa coloradensis | reverse complement strand
TTCGGCATATATGCAAGCACAAAGTGATATGAATCTCATGACACAAGTCGTAAAAAAAGATGCACACCAACTAATTCAGAAGAAAATAATTTTGGAAGTCTCCAACGCTAAGTATCTACCATAATTTTAGAAGCAGGTCGACGAGAATGTAGTACAAAATCATCAATACGATCAAAGACAGCTCAACACGTTCATCTGACCGCCGTCAGTGTTGATACAGGCACATTCCATCTGAGCATTAGTGCCAGAGAGCCGTGGGAAGATCGCGATCTATAATGATTGATGCCCCCTGACAAACCCTGCTACTAGACCACCCACAGAGCTTGAATTTCATAATTATTGCAACTTCTTTGAGAAATATGATGGCCATCTTTGAGCTACGTGTGCGTTATAATATAGATTCAAAAATTAATCTGAAAGTCGTATGTTCATGTGATATCACAAATCAATTCCAAACATTTTATTACCAAAAAAAACAGCTGTGAATAGTTTTCCCGGGTGGCTAGCATATTTTTATCATGCGACTGTACTATAAAGACATGGCTCGAGTAGTGGCGTGTAATCTTGAAGATAAGACTAGGAAAACGCTTAAGTTCCACCGCGTTGTTGGATGAGCGTAATTGGTGCATTGAGCTGCCATGTGTTATGCGGATTTTCTGTTTGTCTGTTAAAAAATCATTATTAAGTTGAAGATTTTTTAAAAATTATTTAAATTAAATAAAAAATGAACTTTAATTTTTAATTTTTTTAATTAATCGTAATTTTTAAAAAGAAAAAAATCGTAAAATTGTGATTTTCATAAGAAATAATTTTTCGATTGCGCTTAAATTTCATACGAATATATAAATTCATAACATTAAGGTTCTGTGAAAAAATCATTACAATCGGATAAAGCATGTAGGTGTTATAAGTCAAAGAATGTTTTAAAAAATCGAAAAAATCGTAAAATTGCAATTTTCATGAAAAATTATTTTTTGATTGCGCTCAAATTTCACACGAATACCGTATTGTTCCGAATATAGCGCAATGTTTTTTTCCGAAAATACAATCTCAAAAACAGCACTCGCGTTATTTCCGCGCGCTTGCATTTGAAATAGCGCCTGAACATAGGCCACGCCTCTATACAACTCCCGCGCATAGTCTGCTGCGCTTCGCCCCGCCCACCCACTCGATGCCACTGAACTCGGCCGAACCTTGGGCGAAACTGTCTGCTAGTCGTCAGAATCCTTGGCCGTGATCACATCGTGACCTAGCTTGACCTACATAGATTTTGTTCGTCGGGGTTGTCTATCTACGTTGCTAAGAGTCTACGTAACGTAATAATGAGTGATGAAGGAGAAGATGAAATGGCTCAAGATGAACAAATGAAGACTGCTGATCGCGTGGAAAAGAAAGGTTCCTCTGCCTTACAAATCAGCAAGGGATTGCGAAGGAGCTAGGCCTAGGCCTACGACCATAGATACTAGGGCCTAGTATAACCCTCCACCCCCACCCCCCACGACGTAAACATTGAAGACCAGGAAATTAGGAATCAGACTGGTGAACTGTGGTTGACATGTGAGCTTGTGCTTGGCCCTACCCTGTAAAAAACCATAGGCCTAGGCCCTAACATTGTTCAAAATGTTTTGTTGTAAGTGTTTCATGTACATTTTAATTTTCTTTGATTTTTTTCTTTTTTCTTGAAATGATTCTGAAAAATTGGGGGTCGTGTTATATTCGAGGTCGTGCTATATTCGGAACAATACGGTATATACATTCATAAAATTAAGGTTCTGTGAAAAAATCATTACAATCGGATAAAGCATGTAGGTGTTATAAGTCAAAGGATTTTTTTTTATCGAAAAAAATCGTAAAATTGCGATTTTCATGAGAAATAATTTTTTCAATTGCGCTCAAAAACGTGGCAGTTCTTAGTTTAGAGATTTCGAAGGTCTCCAGAAAATTTCATCGCAATTGGAGTATCGGTTTAGCCGGAATTGTGTTGACAGTCACACAAAAATACAAACGGAAAGAAAAGAAAAGAAAAACATTCCGGATTTTTTTCTCCAGTGTAGTGAAATGGAATCTTCGCTACGCTCATCCAATAAGACCGGCGAAGACTGCCTTTGCTGCGATGTTTCAAGGTCACACGTCACGTGACACCCACCCCAATTTCACAGCAGCTGGTTGGTTGCGCAAGCGCTCTACATGCCAGCTAATCAGTTTAACACGGGAAGGCAAGCAAGCAAGGCCGCAGCTGGAAGCTTCCAGTGTTTATACTCTTGACACTTGGGGCTCCATTCCGATAATGAAAATTACATGTTGACACGTGACAGTAGATTAGGCGTTGGACACCAGTGGCATATGCAAGAATTATCATCATCTGGAGATAAACATAGTTGTGTAGCTTTCTCCTTACTATGTAGTATGTTGAGGGGGGCTCCAATTGCTTTTGTATGTGGGTGTCTTCAAGTACCCATACCATTTCATTCATTTAATTTATTGCACTTCTGTTGGTGTAGACAGTTTTAAATTTGAATTTACTACCTGGTAAAATAGTAATGGTGAATTATTTTGGCCCCCTGAAAAAGGCTATGCTAAACCCAAGCTGACCCTGCCAGAAGCAGGAAATGGTGATGGATAATGATGATGATTACATAGTAATTGAAACATCTCCTTCTCACCAGGTTTGTTAAGATGCTCCCTCTGCAAGGTCCCTGCGTGCACTTGCGACTGAGCCCGCTCGACCGCCGACTGCAAGATCTCCCGGCGGCGGCAAACTGCCTCGAGTGCGCCCGCGTAGAAGAGATATTCCTTCAGCTGGTCGGCAATCAGTTCCTCTTCCTCGAGAGGGGCGTCAATGCTGGCGGCCAACGAGTCCATGAAATGGCCCGTCTTCTACAAAATAACACAACTTCAGGAAAATCAAAACAGACAACCATCACTAATTTGAAAGGAATGTAATGGTAAGGAAAGAGAGTTTTATTATTTATTTATATTTAGTAGAGTATAGTAGCATGCGATGGACGGATTCAACCAGAGATAGGAAGAAGGACACAGCAAGCTGTTGGGTTATTCCAATCTATCCGAGATCTCATATGGAACAGAGAAGTACCAAAGAAGTGCAAGGTTGCCATCTACCAGACCTACTTTGTTCCAATACTGACATATGGAATATGACAGCAGTGGAGGAGAGTCTTGTGCAGGCTGTAGATATGAAGTTATTGAGAAGCATTGTAGGTAAGACTAGATGGGACCGAATACGGAATGAGGATATCCGAGATCAAGTAGGCGTGAGGAAATTCATGGAGCGAATTGGAGAGAGAAGATTAAAGTGGTTTGGACATGTCAAGAGAATGGAAAGATCAAGATTACCGAGAAGGATGATGGAATTGGAAATTCCAGGTAGGAGACCAAGGGGCAGACCACGACAACAATGGCAGAATAGTGTGAGAAAAGATGTAGAACAGCGGGGAGGAGAGTGGAATGTGGTGGAAGAAGAGAAGTGGTGGCAGGACAGAAGAAGATGGAGAGGCCTGTCTTCAATGCCGACCTAACGCAGAGTTGGATGTGGCAACAGATAATGATGATGTTTATTTGTTCTGAACACATTAATTAGTAAAATGTAGGGGTGTGCGAGTACTCGAAAATCTTATCTACCAAAAATATGATTACCGTATTCAAAATGAAGTCCTTAACCCGAGAGTAGTCGCGCCCCTGTTTGTAACGTTAGTAGTCGCGCCCGGTCCTTTAGACCGCATTATTTATTATGGGCTAATAACGTTAGGATGACGTTTTGATTACCAATATAAGATAATTTATCATATATGTGACAGCATACATGGTTATATTAATCAATTATCAATCAATTATCAATAAATAATCAATCATAATCAATCAACACAGAATGTGCAAACCTACAAAAGTTAGGCTAAAAATGTTTGAAACACTGTAGTTGAATTAATTAGTAACTAAGACAGTAATATTAGCAACACTTATGTTGAAGAATAATAACCCAATCAAAAATGTTTCATAATAGTGATGAGTGAGCAAATTTGGCATCCCTTAGAGTCGACGCAAGGGGAAGGAAGGGAAAACGAAAAGAGCCATATCTTAGATGAAGTTGCAGAACACTGAATCGTATTGCCACTGCTCACAATCTATTTGGGAAGGTAGGCAGGAATATGATAATTCGCATCTGCCATGTACAAAATTTACCATGTGAAGAAAAAAGTCGTTAAGACCACATGCGATATTCGGTATTAAATGAAGTCAGTGATAAAAGAGTGAAAGAACATCTTATTGATATCTCCTGCACATCTTCTCCGTTCTTCTCTCCTTCCTTCTGTTCCTTGGCCTCCCTTGTCTGCTTCTTCCTCCTTAGATCCTCCTTTCATACATTCTCTTTGGCATCTTATCTTCCGCTGTTCATTTTGTCAATGCCATCTCAACCGAGTCCTTCCTATCCTGTCAATATCTAGAGGGGTGTGCGAGAACTCTAAATGTTAAGTTTTTTCGAGTTTTTTTTAATACTCGACATCGAGTCGAGTTTGGTTTTAGGCTCGAAGTTTTCGAGTCTAGTTTTAAACATATGAAATCCTATGAAAACTGAAAAGAACCATCATCACAGTAGGGCTAGGCCTACGTACAGAGACCTGGGCCTAGGCTTATTACAACCTAGGCCTACTACGTGTGTACTGTGACGGCAAAAAAGTAGGCCTTGGCCCTTGAGACTGCGTGCTTTCAAAATTATTACGATAAACAACAACGGAGACTTGGATGCGGGAACCGGGAATAGGTCTAGGCCTAGGCCTAACCTAGGCCTACACGGCGTCGGAAACAAATATCCTTTATTGGTTTCGTTGCGTCTCTATCACTAATATTTCAGATCAACTATCGAAAAGAAAGAATGCCAGTGAACATTCCATTTATGCACTTTTTACGTATTTTAAAATCGTAGTTGGCGACGTAGTTTGACATGTTTTATGTCTGTTCCTTCAATCTTCCATCTTTGCTTTGATGCCAGTGTTTGATGACGCGAGCGACGCGTGGCCCGCTCCGTCGGCCATCGCTAGAACTAGAGTCGATAAAGAAGGTTAGGTAACTTCTTTATCGACTCTGCTGGAACCATTCGAGGGCGCGGAATATTCACATATGCTGAAATAGCATTGGAGATGCCTAGACCGCGAATATTATAATGCGAGTGCGAATTTGGAGGATTTTTTTTTCGGATTAAAACATCGCAGCAGTATTATTATGGGGCCAGGAACAAAAGATAACACACTGTATAATTATAATTTTATTGAAATTGACCAGCACAAAGGGCAGGAAGGCCTCAATAGCCTGATACAAGTACAATGATGTATTTTTTATATGTTTACAACAGAAAAATCGTTGTGTTCCAAGTGGACCGACTAAATAAAAAAATTAAATTTTGAAAAGAATACTCGACTCGACTTGACTCGATACTCGAGTATTTAAAGGAATACTCGACTCGACTCGAATTCAAAATGTGCTACTCGCACACCCCTAGTAAAATGTCATGAGGATGGCAGAAAAGAGCATAGCTCCAAACTACTTAGTTACTGTCAACATTAACAATAAACATATTTGTGACGGGAATTGCAAAAAGGGACCTTTGGGACCCTTTTTTCAAAGCACAGGTTAATATCTATGTTTTTTTTTTGTTGCTTATTTGGATTAAGGACGCGTCAACCGTTAGGTCATAATGCACCACTCTAGCCTAAGGGGGGTGGGGAGGAGGGGCCCATGCTGGTCAGAACCAGCCACGGGTATAGGGAGGAAGGGGGGTTTCTCACGTCGCGGTCGTCATCGTCTTTGTCATCGTTCGTTGTGTCTTTGTCATCGTCGCCCCTCTATTCAGCCCCCATGAATACGTCATCACCACTGAGGAAGCTATGCTCAATAGCAAAAACATTGGTCGTAGCCTTACTTCGTAGCACTTGAAAATAGGTAACCCTTGGCTAGCTGATCGTTAATTTATCTCGGCTTATGCAAATTAACCATGAATTTAAAATACAGATGAGAAAGACACAGATTTCAAAAGTTATGTAAATTATTAGACTCGATACATTATGCAACACACAATTTTTTTTGCAGACAATTTTCAGAATAAAAAACAAAAATTCTATGAGAGTAAAGGCCGTTAGGTTACAGAACGTTTTCTGCCCGACCAATGATTGCCTGCGGGTGTGCGTGTCCTTATGAATATAGCTAGGTACACCTTGCGTTGTAGAGTAAGTGGAATACGGACCTGTAGAGCATCCCCCATCTCCCTCTCTCGAGCGCTCCATTCGCTCATCATTCGTCCATAGTGTGCGTGAAGTTTGTGCAGCGAATACCTGCGCTCGGCAAGACGTGCTCGCACTCTAAGCACGCTGCCTAAGCAACGCTCCAGCTCCCTGTGGTAGTTACCGTACACCTCCCACTGCGCATCGGGCTGCTTCAACGTCGGACGCAGGGGCTCGATACCTGAGGAGTATAGTAGTATTACATCCTGTTGCCTCTTTACCAAATCAAGTGGGCCTAGAACCAGCAATTAGCTACCGGTCAAATTAAAATCAGTCAATTGACCAAAAGTCGGTCAAATATAAAAATGTATATTTTGCGCATATAGACCTTTTGTGGCAGGATACTGTATTGTACCGAATTATAGTCAGACCTTTTTTTTCATTATTTTAAGACAAAATCCCTCTTTGGCCTGAATGCGAGCATCAGCTTTTTAGTTTTTACGTGCCAATTTCAAACACAAAGTTATAGCGCCGTGACAAGGAAATAAGTATAGTTCACGGCTTCTGTCTGCTGCGCCAACAATAAGGCAGGTACGGTGGACACGACGCTATCTCCATAGTAGTTCCAGGCCTACTGACAAGTGAAGTGTGATGCAACAGCTGACTGGGCAACAAGATCCGATCTGCGTAGAGATATCGCTATATCATCACGGGCTCCGCGGGAAAAACGACGTCAGCACGAGTTGGAAATAGACCACAGGAATAACGGCGCGTAAAATAAAAAATCAATTTTGTTTCAGCCTGGCCCAAATCATCTCGAATTAACGTGGTTGAACTGTTAGGTATTTATTTTCTCTTCTTACATTGGCAGAGGGCTTCTACCAATCACTCAGGAAGCTACTTTGGAAAGAAGAAATCCCAAGGAAATGTAAATTTTTAATCTATAAGCTATATTTTCTACCAGTACCGACTTATGCCACAGTGACATGGACCTTGGGTCACAAAGCAGAAAGCCAAATTGTGGCAGCAGAAATGAAATTCTTAAGGAGTGTAATGGGGGTGACAAAAACCGACAGGATTAGGAGTAGTGTTATAAGGGAAAAACTATGTGTTGAAAGTGTGCAAATAAGGTTGGAGAGAGAACGTCTACATCTGGTTTGGGCATATGAAAAGAATGGATCCGGCTAGGATACCAAGAAGAGAGTTTGAAAAACAAGAAGGGTTTAAAAAGAAAGTGGGTAGACCGTGAGATAAGTGGGTGGAGCAGATTAAAGACAGTGTTGAGAAGAGAGGAATGGCATGGAAGGAAGTGGAAGCAGAAAGACTGGGAAAACCGGGAGAGATGGAGGGAGCTATTAAACAGAGTACAGACCTCTGATAGTGAAGGAGGCGAGCGATGAAGAAGCTGAGGACGTGGTTGTATCAGGCCTGGCTAGCCGACAACGAAGATGTTAGCCCAAGAAACGAAGTAGTGTGATACTGCTCCCCCAACCCGATTAATATTGGAAAAGGGGTCAAGATATATATATATATATATATATATATCAGTCACAGTGGAGTCACACACAGTGTGACTCCAACCTCCGTAGAGTCACAGTCAACCTTGAAAATGTCTGACGTAGTACAGACGAAACGTCGGTGGACGCCCAGGTTCTGCCCTGGTTCATCTTATTTTCGACGCGGTTTTACCCAAGATCCTTGTTTTTATCCTATGACGGGCCGCGAAAACCTACAACAATCCAATTATATACACAATACTTGGCATAAACTTTGTAGATAATGTGCATTTTTCCTTTCAATTTCATGAAATAAATTGTTAAATGTAGGTAAATTGTTTGATTTTTTTAAATTTTCGTTGAATATTCCTTTCTTAATTCTTTATTTTGATGACCAAAGTTAGGGGGTCGGCCTATATTTGGGACAATACGGTACTTACGAGCAGTCTTGGGCACGTTGCCCTAAAAAAGGAACTTTGAAAAGTTAAGTTACTTCGTCCTAGGAACTGAGACGTTCCTCGTTCCTTTTCAATAAAAGAGGAACTGAAACGTTCCTCTTTCCTCAAAAGAAACTTAGTTCCTTTCGCGTTTCTTATACCATCACTGATATAAACAATAATAAATGTGAAATGAGTTAATTTATCACTACTCTTATTTATTAAAGTGAGTCCCAAGCCATCTGAAGAGGGTGGCGCCATTTTCGAAAACACAAGATGTCACATTGATATTTTTCATACTCCAGTTTACGACATCAGGTACTCGAATTCGACGGGATTACGAGGGCGAAAGGAACGTTAAATTTGTTCCAAGTTCCCACGAAATAGTAACTTTGACGTTACAAGTTCCTGATCTCAGAAAAGGAACGGGTTCCCGAAAAAGTTCCTGACGCGTAACGCGTTCCCGGGAACGCGTTACTAGGAACGCGTTCCTCCCCAAGACTGCTTACGAGACATGGTCTACCACCAAGTTAGGCTAATCAGTATTAACTGATCAACATTCAAGGGTGATAATAAATAATTAAATAATTATTGATGAAAATGAGTGAATTTACTTCCACTTTGTGTGTTCACAGTAGAAAAATATTAACGGCAACAACAGTGAATTGTCCAATTTCAAATTTGTAAGGGAATGTAGGTAACAAAAGTTGACTTTCCTTTGAAGTATGAGTGATGCCAAATAAAAAATGTATTAAATAAACCAAATGTTACTTTGACCAATTATTTGACCGGCTTGCCATCACAATGCATAGGTAAGCTAGGTAAGTAGTAACTACACATACCAAACTCCTCCAACATAATAGAACACTGCAATACAAAGAATGTTTTGTAAACATTTCCTGAAACAGTATAACTACAGCCGTGGACATCAAGAGGTCTGGAAGATACCTCTTTTTGCCGACATCGCGTGGTCAACTCTCTGAGCACTCGATTTGTAGGCCTTTTTGCCCTGAAAACTGCAACGATCGACGTAAATAAAAAAACATGGATGCTAATGCCAAATGAAAATTCACTATTCACCAGAGGAACTATAAAACCTAGAAAAAATATAATAATATAGAACATAAAGAGAGCATTAGATATCGGTGCCTAGGCATAGCATTAAGCCTAGGCCTTAGATCTTAACTTTGAGTTAGTTTCTAATTTATCTAGGGCGACGGTCGTTCGCCCGCAGCCAAGCGCACGCGATGCTAGAAGGCGACGATAACTCGGCCCTGTTTACAGCTACCCAAGTTGGGGGGTTTTCAGCTATCTGCACACGCCGTCCCGAAAGATTTACAATCTTGAAACTCGGTATATGACCTGATATGTGGTCCATGACATACCAAAAAAAAAAATCAGCCCGATCCGATAACCCGTTCTGTGTTAGAAAAAGTGCGTAAAAATCGGCAATAATCTTTCGGCTGGCTGGTTGGGGGGGGGGGGGATTCTGCCAGAGAGAGGAATAAGAGCTTACAGAGAAAACGGTACATCTTAGAACTATGAAACTTGGACCACACTTAGATGTACCTCAGACTCACACACTTCCGCCGAGAGGCAAGCGATATTCCACCCCCAACACCCCCTAAATCATCCCCTAAAATTAAAATAATTCATAGCTCTAACCCAAAATTAAATTTTTAGTCAAATTAGTTAAGCGAGCGAAGCGAGCGTTTCCATTTGACTCTGCCGGAAAAAATAGTCACTAGTTTTGTTGTTTTTTTTGTTTGTTTGTTTGTTTTTTTTTTGTTTGTATGTCTCGCGATAACGTTCGAACGGAGGCTCGGATCGAGTTGAAATTTTCACCATCCGCAAGCTTTGTTCTCGATTGAATGCCATTAGTTTTGTGGCAAAATCGTTCAAAAAGTTAAAAAGTTACATTAAAGTTAATCGAAAGTTTTTTTTTCAAACTTCACGGCGACAAAATCTGAGATGGCCAAATCATTTAGAATGTCCGTCCGGTCACGAATATGTTAATTTTATTTTGATCCGATAAGTAGTGTAGATGGAAATTACATTATAACAAAGTACGGTTACCATGGCAACGGAAAGTCGTGCAGCTTTTTTGGCTCATGATAGCGGTCGAACGGAGGCTCGGATCGAGTTGAAATTTTCACCATCCGCAAGCTTTGTTCTCGATTGAATGCCATTAGTTTTGTGGCAAAATCGTTCAAAAAGTTAAAAGTTACATTAAAGTTAATCGAAAGTTTTTTTTTCAAACTCAACGGCGACAAAATCTGAGATAGCCAAATCATTTAGAATGTCCGTCCGGTCACGAATATGTTAATTTTATTTTGATCCGATAAGTAGTGTAGATGGAAATTACATTATAACAAAAGTAACGTTGCCATGGGAACGAAGAGACGCGCGAAGTTTCTAATGCACTGCCACCTAGAAGTAATCAAAATACTTTCGAGGAAGCAGTCTATTATTTGTCAACAAAGAGTTTAAATAGTTTTCCCAAGGAGTCAAGGTCCTCTAGATGGCGGTGGATTTTAAATAATGATTTAAACACGGGTTTACCCAAATACCTTGGCAATAATAAATAATAAGTACTGGAAACGCGAACGTCGTAAATTTTAAAATTTTAAAAAATGTGCAATGTGGGTCTAGCTATAGCACGTGCTCGCTTATCAACGCGTCCAACTGAGCGTTTCCTAGTTATTAAAATTATGTTTTTATGTGTTTTAACCCAATCGGCCTATTCTCATTATACAAACCACATTTTGTCAACCCCCATCCCTAATAGTTTATATTTTTTTTTACCTTGATTTCCAGCATTCACCACGAAGGCACCTAATGAGTTATTATCATGAAATTTGACATGATGGTACATAATAATATGAAAAATAATCCGCCGAGAGGCAATTAAGCGATATTCCACCCCCAACACCCCCTAAAATTGGAATAATTCATAGCTCTAACCTAAAATTGAATTTTTATTTAAATTAGTTATTAAAATTATGTTTGAATGTGTTTTAACCCAATCGGCATATTTTCATTATATAAACCACATTTTGTCAACCCCCATCCCTAATAGTTTATATTATTTTTATCTTGATTTCCAGCATTCACCATGAAGGCACCTAATGAGTTATAATCATGAAATTTGACATTATGGTACATAATAATATGAAAAATAATCCGCCGAGAGGCAAGCGATATTCCACCCTCAACACCCCCTTAAATTGGAATAATTCATAGCTCTAATCTAAAATTGATGTTTAATTCAAATTTAGTGGTTATTAAAATTATGTTTTAATGTGTTTTAACCCAATCGGCCTATTCTCATTTCCTAAACCACATTTTTTCAACCCCATCCCTTACAGTTTATATTATTTTTACCTTACTTTCCAGTATTCACCATGAAGACACCTAATGAGTTATCAGCATGAAATTTGGCATGATGTTACATACTAATATGAAAAATAATTCGTCGGGATGTAAGCGATATTCCACCCCCAACATCCCCTAAATCACCCCCTAAAATTGGAATAATTCATAGCTCTAACCCAAAATTATATTTTTATTCAAATTAGTAAATTATGTTTTAATGTGTTTTAACCCAATAAGCCTATTCTCATTTCCTAAACAACACTTTTTTAACCCCCATCCCTAATGGTTTATATTATTTTTACCTTGATTTCCAGCATTCACCATAAAGATACCGAATGAGTTATCAGCATGAAATTTGGCATGATGGTACATAATAATATGAAACATAATAATCCGCCAGGAGACAAGCGATATTTAACCCCCACTGTTCCCTTCCACTATTTACTTTTGGAAAAACGTTAGGTCTTATTTATTACAATTTTTAATATTTTAATTGCTGATTAAAAGTATGCGTCATGTGTTATAGTCCGGTCAACAAATCATTCACACAAAAACCCAAGACGACATTAATCATATTAAATTTAATAAAAACATTGAATATTGCCAACTACAGATTGTAAACAAAAAAAAATGGTAGCTTTTGTTTCTAGACAATCTGTTTTAAAGGCATTGTATCCACCTTTACACGTATTTCACATATTTTAAGCCTTGATATGAAACAAACAACCAAAAGATGTGATATCCCCCCAAAATACAAAAATTTGTAAAAAAAAAAAATGGCAGCCAAGCTCTCCTTCTTAAGTCTTCGGCTGTGAATGCTGTGAGATATAAAAGTTGAGCCAAGCATTTCATTCTTTCTCCTTAGTTTCGCATTGAAAAGAAGTAAGATCATTTCGCCTGTTGACGAGTGCCAAGCCAAACATTTTCGTGGTAAAAAAAGTTAAAATTTTCAACTCAAAATCATAAAAAAATTACTTGGCTATTGATTTATTGACTCTAAAAAGTCAATGGTCAATTAATTTTTTTTATGATTTTGAGTTTAAAATTTTAACTTTTTTTACCACGAAAATGGTTGGCTTGGCGCTCGTCAACAGGCGAAATGATCTTACTTCTTTTCAATGCAAAACTAAGGAGAAAGAATGAAATGCTTGGCTCAACTTCTATATCTCACAGCATTCACAGCCGAAGACTTTAGAAGGAGAGCTTGGCTGCCGTTTTTTTTACAAATTTTTGTATTTTGGGGGGATTTCAATTACTTCTATCGAGTGTGGGAGGATAGAAAGTGGAAAAATTTGGTTGCTAAACCCAAGCTGACCCTGCCAGAAGCAGGAAATGGCAATGGATAATGATGATGATGTTGAATTCTATCTAAGCTGTCAACTAGCGGTTGCTAACCACAGTTTGTTTTCAGATTTTTGTTTTTATAAAATGGTATTTTTCTTCCATCTGCTTTCTAGATACTGATTATTTTGTAGACCAAGAGTCTTTCAAAGCCCCCTATATAATACTAGGAAACGCTCAGTTGGACGCGTTGATAAGCGAGCACGTGCTATAGCTAGACCCACATTGCACATTTTTAAAAATTTAAAAATTTGCTACGTTCGCTGTCCACGGGGCCATGGTTCAAAAATTATTTATTATTGGCAGGGTATTTGGGTAAACCCGTGGGTAAAACTTTACTTTGTGGATAAAATCCACCGCCATCTAGAGCAGTGGTTCTCAACCAGTGGTCCGCGAACCATTTTTACAGGTGGTCCGCGGTGGTAGAGGAATACATTTTTATGCATGTTGTACATTATAAATTTATATTATTAATTTCATAAATTTTTAACATGCTGTTATTTTCATTTTCTCTTTGCGCGTAGGTAACTTGCAAATTACAAACAGAACGTAACATTGAACATTGTCAGCTCATAAGTTCTGCTTTGTAATAGGTTTGATACACACATAGCATGGTACAAATGAAAAATTAAAACCCTCCAGTATTTACTATATCGTGGTTTTATTTATTAGATGGTATTATTTTGTTTCAAATAAAGAAAACATTAATAATCAATTCATTACAGTTTTAACAAATAAAATAATGCGTTTGTATTCCCATGTGTTAAGAGAAGAGAATCGTCACTAAAGGGAGGTGAAGGGGCACATAGTAATCAGTAATAAAGAAATTATATAATCTGCTGATGAAAAACTAAACAAAGTGCTAAAAGAAAATCAAATCCTGAATATATGTCAAAAAACTTTTCATTTCCCGTGGGAACAGCAGGCATCAAATCCTCAAAGTATGATGTTTGCAGGTGCAAACTTTTTTTACAATTATTCTTACTAAGAAACCTGCAAAAATCATAAGGCAATAAGTTTGCAAAAGATGCATAAAAAATGCACAAAATAAATAGTTTCAATAAAAAACAAACCCGCACCTGTCTGCTTACAATAATAATTAATTCCTCACCTAATACTAAGTCAGGCTGCAGAAAAAGTTTCATATGTTCTTGTAGGGGTATGTATATTATCAAAATAATGGTTTACAATATGGGGGCAAGCCGAGAGAATTTGAGGTAAAACTGCTACAAAAAAAATTTGTTTAATAACTACGACAATTAATGATAGTCTCTCGATGCCCATTGTTCTCTCCATATATGACCCCCCCCCCCTCCATAACTATAGGGCCTAATTTTGAATGTGGTGATTCATCCGATTTATGAGATTGTGAAGGTGGTTCCTGTGCAACAAAAGGTTGAGAAACACTGATCTAGAGGACCTTGACATCATGTCTTTGGGAAAACTATTTTAACTCTTTGGTTACAAATAATACACTGCTTCCTCGATGCAGTGCATAGAAAGAAACTTTGTGCGACTTTTCGTTGCCATGGTAACGTTACTTCTTACTTTTGTTAAAAAAATGTAATTTCCATGTATATTGTATACTACTTATCGCCTATCGGATCAAAATAAAATTAGCATATTCGTGACCGGACGGACATTCTAAAATGATTTGGGTCACCTCAGATTTTGTCGCCGTTTAATTTGAAAAAAAAAACTTTCGATAAACTTTAATGTTTTTTTTTGTTTTTTTTTAATGTAACTTTTTAACTTTTTGAACAATTTTGCCACAAAACTAATGGCATTCAATCAAGAACAAAGCTTGCGGATGGTCAAAATCTCAACTCGATCCGTGCCTCCGTTCGAACGTTATGGCGAGACATACAAAAAAAAAAAAAAACAGTGACTATTTTTTCCGGCAGAGTCAAATTGAAACGCTTGCTTAATGAAAACTTCAAATAGTCTAGGGGGCTTCCGTCGATCGATAATGCAGTACACAAGGTGATACAAATCACATGCACAGAGAGTTGACCACGCGATGTTGGCGAAAGAAGTATCATCCAGACCTCTTGATTTAATTATGTCCACGGCTGTACATCTGTTTGATATGAACACTTTGAAGTTTGAACAGAGAGAAAAAATGTACAACTCTCATGTTTAGCCACTTTTTTAATAAGTAATTACAGTAAACAGTACAAAATAATTCCCGTACTATTCCGAATATTGCGTTAAGTTTGTCCCCATTTAAAAAAAAAATTTTTGTGGTCTAGCATTTGAGGTAGCACCTAAACATAGGCTCCCCACAATATAGGGAGTTCCCGCCTATTCATAGCGGAGCCACTGCAGCAAATTTTTACTAAAAAAATATACCAAAGATGTGAGTAGAAGAAGGTCAAAAATGTAATTTTCTGAAAATTTGCAAGAAAATTAATTCAAAGGTACTGAAAGTTGAATAGCATTGAAGCAGATAGATCTAGTGTGTCTTTGCAATTCACAGTTTACTTGAGTCTTCTGGCTTAATTCATTTGGCTGTCAGACCTTTTTTGGCGGTCTGTGTTTTGTGCTCAATTGTGGCCGGGAAGTGCCCTCTTAAGCGAAGGTATCCCGAATCGTAATGTCAAGTGTAGCTAGTCCTAGAAGGACACAAATTACAAATTAGTCTACCTTGTTTGGGGTTATCAATGCCTACCTGCATCCTTCAAATGCTCTTTCCATCCCTGGCCTGGCTGTAAGAACCCTCGGTACAAATTGTCGCCCGATAACATTGGATGGGAAGCGAGGCGCAGCAAGAAGTTCTGCCAATAAGTAAAAGAACATTCAAGATGTCATATTTTATTTGAGCAAAATGGAAAAACTTTGTCAAGTATTTCTAATAATGTTAGCTGATCATCCTGTGGCAAGGATTGTGATTAAAGGGATCATTCACCTCTTATGTAAAGGTTTACATAGACATCTATTTACATGAGTAGACTCCATTTATAACAAATGATTGACCAAAAATAATTGTAGAAACGCTAAATTAATTGTTAAATGTGCAAAGAAATTTCGTTCATCTTCCCCACTTATCAGTCGTGGCAACAGTGCACGAGTAGCGGCCGGCAGATGTCGAGTGTCGAGGCGAGCTGCGTCATCTTATTGGGCTATCACTTAGCACGCGACACAAGCTTTGAAGGAGGGTGGGGGATAAGACATTGATACTCGGTTTAAATTAGGTCGAAACAAAACACATGTGCATCTTTCAACCCGGCTGAGATGGATTTGGTAATTTCTGGATTAATACATGTACATCTGTTATTCACACAAAGCAAAATACAAATACACCTATACAATCTTGTAATCTCGTGTATGGAGCACAGCAGTCATGTGACTGTTTACAATTGAATAAGCAGGAGAAGGTGAATAACGTACCATTTGGGTGCACTTTCAATCTTATCTTGAGTCTTGACGATGACTATTTTTGTGTACTTGGAAGTTGGAACGATCATATTTCCTTTAAAACTTTTCATTTATTGTCTTGTCTTGTCTCTACGTTAGGTAAGGCCATTCCATTCCATTAGCACAACTATCGAGTGATTAAATTACGAAATTATTAAATTCTGTTGTTTCGACAATCGACTTGTTAGATATACGCAAGTGTGTCCCCCCCCCCCCTCCCCGGGCTACCAGTCGAAAGATAAATATTTAATGCTGATTGCACTATGCCAGTACTCTTTGTATGTTGTCCAATATGCTGTTGACGGTGATTTTTTTATCTATGTTTATGTTTGGAATGGTTTTCTAATATATTATGTGCCAGCCTGCTTCTACTCGAAAAATGATAAGCTATTAATTAGTAAGAGTAAACAAACACTGCCCGAAAACTTTACGTGTACTTTTTCACATAGTATTGTAACATATTACTCAATACTAGTACTATATCATACTTGTAATAATGAGGGGAGGTATATGTATACAGTCAGTGTCACTGATATTGTTTATCTTTTTACGGTGCACAAGCGTAACACGCGAGACTTATTCGGGAGGTCCCCGGTTCGAATGTTCGATACTTACCACTGGCAACCCTGACATTTACGTTTTTACGAAAACTGACGCTATCCCATAGCTACTTTATTAGCAGTATGTTTTTCAAAACAAGTGTTGTTGACCAGTGTTATGTATTGTTAGTGATTGTGAACACGGGTCTTCCGCTTTGGTTTTAGTAGAACAGACTATTTCGACAGATAGACCGGGACCTGCCTCGCGCATTACACATCGCTAGTGGATGTGCCGTGTTGCAACACATAGCTAGCTCAAGAACAGTGACGTCACTGTTCTTGAGCGCGGCGATGAATTTAAAGACCCCTATTGACGTAGGTCGGGAAATATACACAAACTACGAAGTGTTTATGTTTCTATTTGATATTAAGACTAACTTGTTAAAGAGGTGAATGGACACTTTAACGATATGAAATTATTTATATCATAACGCATCCTTCGTTAAAAACCACAGGCCTAAATGTGGAATTAACTGTAACACAAAAATATGCACCTAGCCTAGATACTAGTAGATAGATGTAGTTTACAATTTGTAATTGCAGTACTACATCTATTTAATAGAATAGGCCGCTTCGCGAACGCTTTTTCCAGTCACGTTGATGGATGAGCTTTTTTGGTTGACTTTTTCTGTCAAATGATTACTAAGTTTTTTGTATGCGTGGGTTCTCATTATTTTTTCAAGATCCATTGCAAAATTATTTTTTTTGGTTAAATTATTTTTATTTTTATAAAGTAGAATAAACTGCTATGGTAATACCAATTAACAATAACCATTAACCAATAATAGTATGTAAAATATCTCAAGGCCCAAAGACTTGCTTTTTGTATGCATTGTAGGTGATTGTTGTCAAGTTTTGTTTCTATATTAGTTACTTATATATAGTCTGTAAAATGCTATTAAAACATTTATTTCTGTGAATTCTGGCTAACTTTTTCAACTTTTTCTACCAAAAGGTAATACATCACCATAACCTAATGTCTATGTGAAATATGAATGTTGTGGCCACACCCATTTGGTAATAATCGGCTCCTGTAATACACACACCTGTAAAATGCTTACATTAAAACCTTTATTTCTATGAATTCTGGCAAACCTTTCAACTTTTTCTTTCAAAAGGCAATACTTCACCATAACCTTAATGTCCATGTGAAATATGAATGTTGTAGCCCCACCCGTTTGGTCAGAATCGGCCCAAATATCACAAAAATATTGCATTAAATTTTTTTTTAAATCATAAAAGTACGATATTCATGAGAAATATTTCTTCGGTTGTACCCAAAAACATTTTTTTGTAATCAAAATCTCTTTTTTCAAAATCCAAACCTTTCTTGTGGAGGAGCATCCAAAAAGTACGCGTTTATCCCAATCCTTGGCAGCAAAAACGTTGTCTCTGGAAAACATCGCTTCCGCCCCAAGTCTGTGCGTTAATTAACAGAGAGAGACAGAAGGATGAGAGTAGAGGTGGACCATATGCTGAATGAAGAACAATATGGGTTTCGATGGGGAAGATCGACCATAGACCCGATATTTGTTCTTCCACAAGCTATGAAAAAAAGTTGGGAGCTGGATAGAAAAATGAGTAGGCCTACGGTCGAAAAGGCGTATGTATGATAGTGTGCCAAGGGATGTAGTGTGGTGTGGGAAAGCTTGGAAAGAAAAGAAGTGGACAAAGAACTGATAGACAGGGCTAGAAGTATGTATTTAGTATGTGAAAGCTGTGTAAAAATCCAGTTTGGGCAGACAGGGTGGTTCCAAGTATCACAAGGACTGAGGCAGGGAAGTGTGCTGCCACCATTGCTATTTATAATAGTGATGGATGACATCCACAACAAGGTAAAGATGGAGGAAACAGAGGAGGTAGAGGTATGTAATGCTGTTTGCCGATGATTTCGTGGCATGGTCGGAGTATGAGGAGGTACTTCAGAGGTACACGGACCTCTGGAAGAGGCACATTGAAGAGGTCGGCATGAAGATAACAGTGATCAAGAGTAAGGTTGTTACTATACCAGGAGAAGGAGATGTAAGGAAGAAAGGAACTATCATGCAGAGATCAAGATTGGAGAAGAAACCCTGGAGGTGGTGGAGAGTTTTGGCTACCTAGGAAGTGAAATAATGGCAAGCGGGAAGATAAAAAAGGAAATTACCAACAGAATACAAAAGGCCAGTGACTTCTACCAGTGCATAAAAGGCCTGGTGTGGTATAGGGAAATACCCATACAGTGCAAGATGACACTATACAGTATACAAGACCTACTTCATACCAATCCTCACATATGCAGCAGAAACCTGGACTATGGGTGATAGAGAAGAAAGCCAAATACAGGCGGCGGAGATGAGATTCCTGAGGAGCACAGTGGGCAAGACAAGAAGATAGAATTAGTAATACGAACATCAGAGAGATGCTTGGTGTGGAGAAGTTAGGTGACAGGATGGGAACGACACGGCTGAGATGGTTTCGGTATTTGAAACGAATGACAGATAAAAGAGAAGATGCCCAGGAGAATGTATGAGAAAAGGATTGAAGGAAGAAGACGGGGGAGACCAAGGAAGAGATGGAAGGAGACCATAGCAAGAGACCTACATGCTAGAGGAGAGAGCTGGGAGCATGTAGCAGAGACATGATTGTGGGAGGATAGAAAGAAGTGGAAGAATTTGGTTGCAAAACCCAAGCTGACCCTGCCAGAAGTAGGAAGCGGCAATGGATAATGTAATGGTTAGCACGCCTCCCCAGCTAGCTACGCTCCCTTTTGACACACAATAAAACACCAAAATAATGGACCTACCAAGGTTCACGGTCAAGAGGGTGGGTCCTCCCCTGCATCTCCGTCTCTCTACTGCTCCGGCTAAACTCTCTCTCTCTCTCTCTGTTGGGTCCTCCTTACAATAGTAGTAATATGATTTAATAATAGGTATAACTCTACAAAATAAGGTCAAATGAAGTTAGCTGCTGAAAGTCAAGTATTATGTCCACTAAATAAACGTGGCGTGGATTACTGTCTTGACTAAATACTTATGAAATGGAAGTTAATTAAAAAGACAATTATAACAAGAATTTTGGTAGGTGAGGCCTAAATAGAATTGACTTATTATACGTTATTTATATCCAGTTACCGACCAAGTGACTGTTGATACTGGTTTATCTCTACCCTCAATTCAGATCAGAAGACAACATGCTTAGTGATAAGACTTAGGTAAATTAGCCAGCACAGGCTTCGGTAAGGTCCATAAACAAATATATCAATAAATACACTGTTAAAACAAATCAATAGGAGGCTGGAAAGAAAAAGGAGAGTTAATCTGTAACCAAGGAGTCTCCAGCTTCATCAATCAGCGTGCCTGTATTGTTATCAACAATCGAAATACATTGAAAAGGTGACTACCTGCCTATTGTGGTACCACTCTACAAATATGACATCTAGTTTATATTTATCATTGCCCCATAAATCTCCCTTTTATGAAACGGCATCAATACAATTTATATTAAATACCCTTATGGCCAATAAAGTGAGTACTCATTCCTTAGTGGTGTCAAACAGCATCCCCCAGTGCGAGTGCCAATCCTTGTCGGACAGTCCTGATGATGATGACGATGGCTTGGTGTCCTAGTTCCACCAATGGGCAGCCCCGAACGTACGACGATCGCGTGGCGCGCGCGCAACCTCCTGACTCTCTCTCAGAGTGCGGGAGTCTCCGATAATGTGCAATAGTTAATGTTCAAGGTTGAGTTCCTCATCCGTAGAAGCCCGGTTTTGTCACAATAATACGAGTTATTCGTTTGAAAATTGAATTCAAACCGGTGGCCAACAACCACTCTCAATCTCACACCTGGCACTATGATAAATGGCAATGGCGTCTGCCTTCTTCCCGTAGCCACTAATCGCGGTAGCTCGCGCCTGTACTTTATGAACACTCGTTTTTCGGATAAAATACAGAATTTATCTCTGGGCTTCTGCCCTCTATTGAACACACAAACTGGGCCACTTGCCCTCTTAATCAACGACTCAAACTGGGCTACTCGCCCTCTGTTATCAAACACTATCCACCTCTGGGCCTCGGCCCTCTGTTATGGGCTATCGCCCTCTGTTATCGCACACTCCGGCCGCAACCGTGCCCTGCTACGACTTCCCCAAGAGTGAAGCCAAAAGCCCGCGTCCCTAGCCCGAGTCCTCCAGTTCTGTACGCTCGCTTGTAATTCGATTACACCCACGCCACTCAAAACTGATGTTCAAACAAAGGAAAGTTCACCTTTGAGGTCTACCTTGATTGTGAGTAAGTTTCCCACAATCAAGAATAGCGTCTATTTCAAATTATTCCAAAATTTAGTTGACGCGGGAAACTGCTTGACCAATCGCTGACCCGGATTCATTTTATGACCTTATATGGAAGTGCAAACGGTTAGGTCTGTGCGGGAAGCCCCGAATACCCCCTCCACTAGTCCAACACACTACAGAAATTATGACAATAATTGATTTGGTTGATTAAAAGATCAGTCTGATTTCACATGAAATCAGATGATGTTTGATATTATAGTAAATTTAATTCTGCATCTTTTGAGATGTGTCTGACCCTTGTAGGTGAAAAACTATGGCTGTAATTAATTAATTAGATTTCTCAATGGTAAAACAGGTGACATGAACTTGCTATTAAGATTGTATGGCCTAATCCCGGCTTTCATACCTGACAAAACTGGTGAAAACAAAGCTATTATTGGAAATATTGATCGAAAAAATTAACAAGGCAATTAGTGGTAATTAAACAGTAATTAGTGAGGGTGGAGTAGGGCCTAACCTCTACAATAATGATGATGATGATGATGAGGCCTAGTTATATAGATCTGCAAGAAATGTTAATTTTGCCACAAATCTCTGCAGAGATAAGACTAATTTGTAAAAAACTGTCTGTATGAAGAATAAAATATTATCTTCTCTTATCTAATCTAGTAAAAATTGAAATGATCAGATACCATAGGCCTAGGCCTATCTGAAAAGTAAGAACTACAAAAAGTTTAAACAAATTCTTAAGCGAATTACCAATTTCCCTAAAAAGTAATTAAAACTTGATAATGTCAAAAGTGTTCACGAGACAGACATGTACACGGCACGCTCAAAAGCACTCAAATTCAGATGTACAACGCTCTGGAGAAAAATTGAAACGACATAGGGCTACGAGAATTCTAAAATGCACAAGACATAATAATAAATAATAATAATAAAAGAGTCTGTATTTTATATCTTGGCAAAGCTTAAGGCCATGAGGCCTTTTGTTCTGCTGAACCAAGCACAATACAAATTTCAATTATTACACAAGTAAAAAATAACCATACTAGTGAACAGTACAAAAAAGACATAGATATTTTTATGCAGAAGAATATACAACAAACAGAATTGATGTACATAATAAACCCTACTATTCACCATGGTTACGCATAAAGTCGACGTAATGGAAAAAAGAAGAGGTTGTTCCCTTTGCGTTGACTTTACGCTTAACCATGGTGAATAGTAGGGTTTATTACATAAAGTAATTCTGTTTGTTGTATGTTCTTCTGCATAAAAATATCTGTGTTTTGTGCATTTTAGAATTCATGTATGTCGATTCAATTTTTCTCCAGAGCATTGTACATTTGAATTAGGGATGACTTCGGGTCGAAAAATCCGGAACCGGATCCATCCACCCTCGCCGGATCCGGTTCGGAACCGGTTCCTACACATATTTTTCTTTCTCGATTTTCGTAAATTTGAATCTGCGTGGGCTAATTTCAATTGAAAACATTGGCGGGGCGATAATCGATTCGACTTTCAGTAGGGGACCGAGCCATGTCCCAGACATTGTAGGAACTGATTCTGTGAAGTAACAGCCAGAACAGTTGCTTTTTGGAAGGATGCAAGTTAAATTGAACAGCCAAGAACAAACAATGGCCTACAAAATTAATTTCTTTCGTTTTTGTTTCTGAAGTTGGGATTATGTGATCTTAAACATGAAAAATAGAATTAGTATATGATTAAAATGTTATTACAAGTTCTGCAATGTTATTACAACACAACACATGGGCCTAGGCTATGCCTAGGTCAAAATTGTGATGCAACATTCATAAATAAATTATAAATAAATAAATTGTATTTAGAGTCTACCCACTCAGTTATGTAAGTGATTTTCAGTGGGGGACAGTAAATCAAAGCGACCAAGCCAACCCTGTAGGCCCCGACGCAATCAACGAGTGAGCGATAACCAACCAAAGATTTATATTTTTAATAGGAAATATAGCAATCAGTGGTATGAACATTGCGAACACACGCAAATCAACGCTAGAATCAACAAGGCCGATTCAGAACAACTTTGAATTTATTATGTGCTTCGTTGCTAGGACGGTTCCAAAGTCACCGGTTACAAACTCCTAAGACAAGAACTGATGAACTTAAGTCCAAATCAGAAGTTAAAAAAACTTCTGAATTTGGCGGGAATCGAACCCTGGACCTTCTGCATTGGAAGCAGATACGCTACCCACAAGACCAACGAGCCACATATATATATATAGCCTAGGCCTAGGCCTAAGAATTTTGCAACCACAGGTGTTTCTGGCTCATTTATTCTCATCTGTGCCTAGGCTCTTGGCAACTTTTAGGTTAAAAATAGAACCAGTTCCAAAAAAGGGGAACCGGATCGTAATGGAACTGGTTCCGAACCGGTTTTCGGGTACCCGAAGTCATCCCTAATTTGAATTTGAGTGCTTACGGGCGTGCCAAGGTCATAATTGTCTAGTGAAGACTCTTAAGAATGCAATACCGTACGAGAGTTTCAGATGATGTCACACCGACTGTCATGGCCGACTGGTGGGCAAAAATTACGTTGGCGCCATCTTAACCCATTGGAGCTGACTTACGGAACCGTTCCGTATTCCACGAGTCTGGTACAAAAACGGACATACGGAACAGTTCCGTGTCCGTTCCGTTCGTCTTTGAATTCGCGCCAAACCGGCATAGTTCAGTCAATCTCACACAGATAGCAGCACTACATGGAGGCCGACTCTTTTACCGATGTGGTTAAGTTTTTTCCCCGACAAATTCTCGAACACGGCCATTTCACAGACAACTACAAATAATATGAAGGCCTACAAATTGTCAAGGCGGTGCGCCGTAACAGAAATAGGCTTCTCAGCTGTTGTTTACTTCGTAAAACTGACGTAAAGCTCCTGAATGTTACGAGATGGCGAATCTGAAGGCGATTGTGCTGAATTTCCAATGAGCGTGATATATTGTGAGATTCAGGAAGTGTTGTTGATTAGCTTGCAAATGATGCAAGCGATAATAATGATGTGGATGAAGACTAGAGTACTTCTAACCAAGATAAAATAAAACGATGACACAAGTAGGGTTAGGCCTAGGGCTGGCGGGAATATAAACTAGAAAAGCAAAGCATATGAACAAAAAACTATAGGCCTAGGCCTTCAATTTTGTACATTCATGCGATTTCGGCCCGTAGGCAGGGTGCGGCCGGGTGCCATCCCCCGTAATACGGATTTAACTGGATCCGTACGGGCAAAATAAGCGAAATCAACTGGTGGCTCAATGGGTTAACAAATGTTAAAAGGGTGAATTTCATTGAAGATTCCTCAAAGCTGCATTGCATTTGGCAGTTCAAACCTAGGAGGATTCAGTGTATTACCTCTGGAGGGGCCCAGCCGGCAGTCGTAGCACGCAAGGCTTGAAGCACCCCCCACTCTCTACCCCCGCTCACGCGCCGCTCACTCGCTGCCAGACTCCAGACAAGAGAGGCAAAATTAACACGCGCGCTATGGGGAGAAACTATTACAATCGAGGTTGGAACAGTTTCTAATTGAACTACGACAAAATCTCTAGGCAGTACAAATAACTATGTTCGTCTAATTGCACTGTAAAAAAGTTACATTTCAATTGCAATGATACCGAAGGCTCACCGGCTCTAAATGTTGACGCGGGTGTACGTAATCATTACCTGTGCATTAAGTCATTACCGCACCAGAGTCTAGGAGGGAAGCCCCCTCACTGGTTGTGCTGTGTTGTGACTTTCCACCCTTCCTTTCTCTAACCTTTTCTCTTTGTATGAATGAAGAGGCACCCTTGCCCAGCAACAGCAGGAGGGGCAGCTTTTCTCTTGTTGCCAAGGGTCCTGGTTCGAATCCAGGGTAAGTCATGGATTTCTTGTCTCCCGAGCACCAGAGTTGAGAGGGAAGCCCCCTTACTGTCTGTGCTGACTGTGTGCCCCAGTATGAATGGTGTGTGAAGTAACCTTGCTGATGATGACAACATGCTTGCAGAATTTACTTCTTGCGTGGCCCTACCACAGGTTTGGTTATGTGTTGTGAGTTTTGGTTGCATGTAGTTAGCTGATTTTTAGTGGCCACCATCCGCCTGAAGAGTCCCAGAAGGACGAAACGCGTCGTGGATTAAGGTAACAACTTTAAATTAGCTACAGTTGTCATCAGCAGGTGAAAAGTTTTGTCGCCCCCAGCCCTTCAGGCTGGGCTTTATGCTCTCTATGCTTTCCCAACCTGTCAACCCTTCTCCAATCTAAACTAAACTAGCCATTTGGCCTTTTCCAAACTAATTGAATATCCAAAGTAAATAATTTATATTCTACAGATATACAAAGTTTTACGTTTAGGCCTGCTTTTTTCGCGCTATTATTTTTAAATGAAATGGGAAGTAATAGCCATTTAATAACAATTTCCAACTTCTAGGTTGTTAAATGTAGTTTTCGACTGATGTATATTATTGGAGACATTTAGTTATTTGGTGGTTGGCAATTGGTTCCTCTGAAGAAATTGTAAGATGATTAAATTGATTTAAATTTAATTAAATTTTTAAGCTCAAGATTCTTAGTCTTACACGTGTCCATAGACAAAACCTCGATATGTTTAGATTAGATTAAACCTATTACACTCACTCTCACTCAGTGTGAGAAATTGGTCTGATTATCCCTGGCGTTAACGCGTATTTATTTATTACTCTATATTTACACTCTGTTATAAATTACAGATCTAAGATCGAAATTCACTGGCTTCGGATTGACATAAAATGTAATAGTAATCTACATATTATATTACGAATGTAACGCGCGAGATTATGACTCAGTAGGTCACGGATTCGAATCCATCCACTAGCAATCCTGACCACTTTTCACGAGATTTTTTATAAGTGTTGGAAATGAGTCCTCTATACAGCCCTCGGAGAATACCTTAACAATTACTTTAATACCTCATAACCTTGTTTTGTCACCTGAAGAGGGTCACAGCTGGTAAAACTGATGTGTAGGCTACAGTGTTTTATACCCTACAGCCGCAATCTTTACGAAAATATTTTGAATAAAGTTTGTGAAATAGAATAAATTAATGTGTAGTCCTACATTGCACAACAGTTAATTATTATATGAAAAACTTGCTACAATATATTATGATTACGTTTTCGGGTAGACCTAGTAAGTGTAGGCAAATTATTACTAAATTACCTTAAAACACCAACGTTTCGTGGCCGCTGTGGACCACATTGTAAAACTATGTGACGAAAGTCGCAAGATAAAATCAAATGGCACGATGAAACAATTGTTGCATTTATTTAAACATAAATATACATGCACAATTGTGACAACTTAGAGTTTTATACACCTTAACCTACCTTGAGATTTTAAAAAATATGTGATATCTAATATCTAGTGATATTTTAAATTGTAGTAGGTGCCTACCTTAGAGTTTTATATACCTAAACCTATCTCACGAACGAACGAATCATAACACAGAACACAATCATTGTTTTAGCAGTCTGTACTCGAAACAATGCAACCATGTTTACAACACATTTTCCTGACAACATTTCGTACAAAATAAGTTAAAAGATAGAAAACATTAATCCTTTCCTACTTGCAGTGAAGTAAGAAACTAAGCCAAATTGTTATTTCAATGATTAAACCATTCATAACGATTTCACTTTTACAGTTTTGATGTATTTCTTTGTATTCGAAGCTCTCCATAATTTATCCGCAGTATTATTTTGTGTCACGATGCAGAGTAAAGGACAATTCAAGGAAATTTGGCATATTTGTTATTGCAACACAACTGTAAACCATTGTTTGCACTTGTCAATTTCATACGTATCGCGAGCTACTGAATACGCCGGCTCAGTCTCGTTGCCTGCTCTCTGCGGGAAGGCAGGCGCGCGAGGGGAAATCCCGGCCGTCAAAACGTGCGTCAGCGGCGTTGCACTCAGGGCCCCTCCAGAGGTAATATACTAAATCCTCCTAGGTTCAAACCAATAGAATATTATTCTAATATTTGTTATAAACAATTTAGCAAGGAAAGAATGGAAATTGAAGCTCTGTTTTTTTTCTGATCTGTTCATGGACAATTTTAATTACTAGGAAAACGCTTAAGTCCCGCCGCGTTGTTGGATGAGCGTAATTGGTGCATTGAGCTGCCATGTGTTATGCGGATTTTCTGTTGTTCTGTGAAAAAATTAGTACTAAGTTGAAGATTTTTTTAAAATTAAATTAAATTAAATAAAAAATAAACTTCAATTTTTAATTTTTTTAATTAATCGTATTAATTTTAAAAAATTGAAAAAAACGAAAAATTGCGATTTTTATAAGAAATAATTATTCGATTGCGCTCAAATTTCCCACGAATATATGAATTCATAAAATTAAGGTTCTGTGAAAAAAGTATTACAATAAAATAAAGCATGTAGGTGTTATAAGTAAAAAAATTGTTTTAAAAAAGAAAAAAAACACAAAATTTATATTTTCATGAAAAATAATTTTTCGATTGCGCTCAAATTTCACACGGATATCTTAATTCATAAAATTAAGGTTCTGTGAAAAATCATGAAAATCGGATTAAGCATGTAGGTGTTATAAGTAAAATAAATTTTCAAAAAATCGAAAAAAATCGTAAAATTGCGATTTTCATGAGAAATAATTTTTTGATTGCGCTCAAAAACGTGGCAGTTCTAAGTTCAGAGATTTCGAAGGCCTCCATAAAATTTCATCGCAAACGGAGTATCGGTTTAGCCGGAATCGTGCTGACAAACACACAAAAATACAGAAAAAAAAAGAAAGAAGGAAGGAAAGAAAAAAAAACATTCCGGATTTTTTTCTCCAGTGTAGTGAAATGGAATCTTCGCTTCGCTCGCTACGCTCATCCAACTAATTGGATGAGCGAAGCGAAGACTTCAATTTCACTTTGTGTTTTTTTTTTTTTTCCATTTACGTTACCCCAAGAAAAATAGCTCGGGTGTTTTGTTTTTATTAGTTTTTTTGTCTGTTTGTTCGCTCTCTACCGGGCAAACGGCATATGCGATCTTGATGAAAATTGGAGGGGACTTTCGAAATCTCTGAACTTAGACCTGCCACGTTTTTGGGTATAATCAATAAAATATTTCTTATGATTATCGTACTTTTACGATTTTTTCATTTTTTAATGAGATATTTTTGTGATATTTGGCAAACGGCTACTCCGATATTGATTATGTGAACGTTTAAAACCACTAAAATTAAATATGTTATGATTCTAGAGACATTTAAAAAAATATTTCTTATACAAATCGTACTTTTACGATTATTTCCACGGTTTTTAATACGATATTTTCGTGATATTTGGGCCGATTCTGACCAAACGGGTGGGGCTACAATGTTCATATTTTACATTGACATTAAGATTATGGTGATGTAGTGCCTCTTGAAAGAAAAAGTTGAAAAAGTTGGTCAAAATACATAGAAATAAGTTTTAATATAAACCTTTTACAGGTGTATAATTAATAAGTAACAAGTAACTATAGAAAAAGTTATGAGAATCCACTTAAAAACGTAATTAATGGACAGAAATATTCCAAAAAAAGCTCATCCATCAACGCGACTGGAAAAAGCGTTCGCGAAACGTGAGACATGTATCAAGAAGTTCCCAGTTGTGATAGATGGCAATCAAGGGAAATGTAACATCACCTCTAGTCCCGCCCTCCTGCGATCTACGAAGTCTGGGTCGGTTGTGTCAGTGCTTATCTTGCCCCACGCGTACATTACCCTCTTCTCTGGCAACGGGGGCAAAACAACGTAGGGGTAGGACACAGCCAGGTGCGTCCGCAGAGCCTCTAGTTCCGAGTAGCGCCGCCAGACTGCGTGGTTAACCTCGGGGCCTCTGTGGAGGGTCATACCGTCATATGTAAGTCAGATTTACTTTACTTATTAAAGTTACAAATGAACTAGAGTAGAGTAGAGTAGTTTATTTACCAATTGATACATACATAGTACATATATATATATAGGTTTTGTCAGTTTAGTAATAAAATAAAACAGATACATAGCTCCTACAAAATGAAGCCAAGGATAAAATATAAATAAAACAAACATCACCAATGGGTTTACACTTAAATTATACAAAATGATGTAGGCCTAGTAGAATAGATGTAGCACAAACAATATGAGTTAGGTTGATTACAAGAGATATGAATAAACTGAAAGTTATTTGGATCCAGGTTTAACTGACATGAATTCATATAGAGAGTAAAAGCTATTGCATAAAAGGTACTTTTTGAGTTGAGCTTTGAATATGTCAAGTGAGGGAGATTCTTTGAGGTGGGCAGGAAGTTTGTTGTATATATGGTAAGACAAAGGTAGATGGGGCTCTTAGAGTAAAGCTGTGTATTATGTTGAGGAACGTGGATATTGGAAGCAGAACGGGTGGCATGAGAGTGTATAGTGTTGTTTATTGGGAAAAGACTAGGGTTCAAGCGCACAAAGATTGCAGCTTGCAGAATTAGTGAGCAAGATAATGTTAGAATTTGATGAATGGGGAAAATGTTCCTGCATGACTTCCGTCTGGAGGCACCGCACATGATTCGTACTGCTCGCTTTTGTAGGATAAAAACACGTTCCGCATGTGGGGAGGCACCCCAAAACAAAAGGCCATATAAAATATGGGAGTGAATGTGGGCATGATAAACAAGTTTTAGCGTGTGGGGGTTGACTATGCCTTTTAGCCTTCTTATCATGAAGCAACCACTTTTGGACTCACTAGAGGTAGCCTACCTGGAATGTGGGAGACTCGGGTTCGAGCCCCGATCGGAATGGATTTTTTTAAACTTCTGAATTGTATTAAATATGAACTAGGTATGACTAGAATGGTTTAACATTAAGTTGTGACCATTTCATGAGAGTGATTAAAGAGATAAGGCACCAACACCTTGATCAATTAAATATTAAATTGCGCACATGCGCAGTAGTTTACATTTTAAGTCAAATGGCGCTTATTCTGTGACTCTGTGTGTGTGTGTGTGTGTACAGCCGAGAACGTGCTCTTCTTTTTTGAGCTGCTGTCCCCCGATGTACAGCTCGAGGGTGAGGTCTTCGTGTTTAAAAGTGAAGACCGTGTAACACGACTTGATAGGGTTCACCATGACGCGACGGGATGCAAGCCAGCCAACCAACATACTTAATGCGATGGAGAGCATTATCTGCAGGCCGCCGAGGTTCTTGCCTGTGACATAGACGAAGAAGTCGTCAGCGTAGACCTTGATATAGATTCCTGGCAGGATCTTGACCAGCTTAATCCTTATCTTTATTATCATATCTCCTTCTTCCTGTACTTCTAATACTTCTTCCTTCCATTTTAGGTTTACTATGATCCCCACTCCATTCCTCCTTGCTTCTTTATTTCCACTCCACCATAATCTGTACCCACCATTGAGTTATATTTCCTCCATTCTTCCAGTTCACTTCGCTCAATCCCAGAATGTTGATACCTCTTTCCGTCATAACATCCACCACCTCATTCACCTTACCGGAGAGGGTGATGACATTGATCGTCCCTACTCTGATCATCTCTTTCGTCGTCTTCTTCTTCTTTTCTTCCAGTAGCCCATTTCTCACTGCTCCCCTGGTCGCCTGGGAACAGCGCGTCGCTTGCTGCAGGGGACGCCCTAGCCTCTTTCCATAAATATTTAGTTGTAAATCCACGATTTATTTTTAGCAGATTATTTAGGAGACACTGGTCAGCCAACACCTCTAACATATCCCCCAGCAGTAGCCCAACCTTGCTGGGGCTATGGACGTGGCCGTTAGCCATTATTGGCTCTTCCGCCTCCGCCCTTTATCTTCCTCCTGCTGTGAAGAAGACACTATAAGTAGGCCATTCCTATGTGTAGCACTTAGGCTGTGCCCTATCCTAGGTAAACTTAATACACCTCATATCAAATCCAAAAATACTAATTAAAAATATAAAAAATGGCCACCACATACAATTTTGTACTTTCAATCTGTGGGTCTGTCCATGGTTTCTCTTGTGACCGTTTGCAAGAATTTTGAGTATTACTTAGATCACAGTTGTTTATTTATTGGAGCGTTTTCTGTCAAATTTGTGTAAATAATTCAAGTTAAAAATAATTTATTAATGTTCAAAATCTCAAACAGATTGGTACATCCAAAGACTTAACAAAAAATTAAAGTTTATCAGTTTCCTCTTGTGACAAGGTAAGCACACTGAAATGTACATGTCAAGTTTCAAGTCCTGGCCTATCAAATCTAATTTAATTTTGAAATAAAAAACTTGTCTGATCACCAATCCCTAACTAATGTATTAAACAACAGTTGATTTGTTAACATTGGGTTAAAGATAATGACATTATTCATATTTATACTAAACATGTATGGTTTCTCTTGTGACAGTTTCTCTTGTGACATATGTGAACCAGTATTAAGCAAGGTTAATATTAGTTACAAAGCATTGGTTTATATCAATCCAATAGTCATAATGTCATTAGAGAAGCAACAAGATAAATTACAGGTAGAGTGGATTAATATATATTTACAAAACAAATGGTAAAATGTTGACAATCAATTGGTTAACTACTGAAATATATGAGATCGATTATTAGCTAAACAGTTAAAAACAAGTGTAAAAGTGCAAGTGTTAGTAAAAGCATTTATGATGGATTGATTGACCATGTTGAATTATAAGATTTATCAACATCAAAAGAGCTTAACACAAAATATTTATAGGGAAATGAGCAATGCAACAACACGCTGAAATTCCGCAGCTTCAACGCAAAAGATAGCTACTCGCGGATGCCCTGCATACGTAACTAAATTAGGTGCTGCATTCAGTTTGGCTAAAAGAGTGTTCTTTGCCAGCAGGCCTACAGCAAAATCATTGATAGCAGGTGGCAGGCCACATAAATCGGTTTGGCCCACAAACTTTCATAGGCAAAATAAAAACCCCAAAGTCAAAACGGTTTAGTTTTAGCGTTAGTTTTACCCATTTGATAGGCCTAGAGCTGTAAAGTGAACCGGTTATTTGATAAAATTTGTTTAGGCTATAAAATTAACAGGCTGCTTAGTTTTCTAAAACAGTTTAGACCTAGGTCTAAGCTCAACACCTCTGGACTTGAACCTACCCCTACCTAGAATCATAGGTCTTTTGCCTAGGCCCTACATTCAAACCACTTAGTTCCCGAGACTAGGCTTAGGCCCAGTGTTTATAAAAGTATGATCTCTAAAAGTTACCCATGCCATGTCCCTACCTAAAGTTGTTAACATATCAATTCTAGGACCTAGGCCCTACTGTTAAAAGTTCTACCTTGCCTAAGCCTAGCATTTCTAACCCTATTCTGGCCTGGATTCCATTAGTGATTCTGAATCTAGATCTAAGATTTTA
Organism: Sweltsa coloradensis; assembly: GCA_024449915.1. Taxonomy (NCBI): domain Eukaryota; kingdom Metazoa; phylum Arthropoda; class Insecta; order Plecoptera; family Chloroperlidae; genus Sweltsa; species Sweltsa coloradensis. Next base: position 30,938 of record JAMZAV010003697.1, on the reverse strand, counting down.
TAGTAGGCCTATTATACATGCATATTATTTCAATAGAGCCTTCAATGTTGATGTTTTACTATACATAATGGGAATTAAAATTAGAATCTAGGTGCCCGTTAGGGCGCCGCAGCCAAGCCGCGGTGCGCTACACGCTCAAGCACCTTATACACCAAGCAGAGTTGGGGTGATTTCGAGGTGTTACCCAGCCGTCATGTAACGTGATGTGAACTTGAAAACTATCACAATCGAGGGGATTTAGGTACCCGACAACACATGCCAAATTTATTGGGTACGATTTTTCCTTCTTGGTGAAAAAATGGCTTGAAACATGCTCAAAATCACTTTAAGGATGTTAGCTACTACTACTGCTACTACTGCTACTGCTAACATCTAATACGTCGGCCCGCGATTCTGACCAGACGGGTGGGACTACAATGTTCATATTTTACATGGACATTAAGGTTATAGAAATATAGTCTCTTTTGAAAAAAAAAGTTGAAAAAGTTTGTTGGAAGGCTTCCAAATAAAGGTTTTAAAATAAGCCTTAAACACTTGGCATACAATCAACAAGTAACCATAGTTACTTGACACTTGTTGACGGTATAAGCAGAGTTAGGCGGGAAAGTGCGATACGTAAACAAATAGCGGACATTTAAAATTTTTCTTCTTTGTGTGGAACGAGAAAAGGTGTCATTATACTCTCATAAAACAAATCAGAAACCGTCCTGGCCTAGGCCCAGATGTGGAAAATTATTTATAATGCAAAAGTGTAGGTCTAAAGTTCCATTTGGCTATAGGACTAGTAAAATTCATACTTACATTACATGTTTGACAAGCCTAGCCAACCCTATGCCAGCACAACATTGTTTTGATATGAACTTGCTCAACTGTTTGTTTACATAATTGCAACAATCAAATCATTTCATACAACTTGTCTTTCGATTGGCCAGCGTTTATGAAGGCACTGCCATCTAGAATAAATATAGAACTTTTTCGAGCTCTTTGCTATACGCAAATCTTTGTAAAGTGTTTGGATTTCGTGATACTCTTTCAACCATAGACATCCTATATAATTGGCTAGACCAGCAGTCGGTGGTCCACTTCCGGTACAATTAGAAGCCATCTTAAAATGACAGTTTACATGTTAATCAAATGGGAGCGATTTGTGGCCAAATAGTTCTCCAGATTGCCGCCAGGTTGACAGGTAAGCATACTAGCCTTTAACACCAAATGATTACTAAATTCCCTTATGCAATCACTTCGTATTGTTTCTTTTGTTTAATACCATGCTGCACAAGCTAAAACCATATCAAACAATCCAGTAAAATACTTTATTGCATTAAAAAAGCATAAATTAAAACACCAAATCGCCATCTTGAAATGGGCCGGTTGAGTCTTCAATTTGCTACGCTCGCGCCTGTGCGGAGGTATAGGAGACTGCTAATCTAGCCTACTATAGGGGTTTTAATAATATCAATGCTTTCAACTCACAACCCATGACGTTTTCCACGATACCGTTCAAGAATACCAATTCCTTCGAAAACGAAAACGACTTCGTTTTCAAAATTTTGCGTTTTCAACTCTCTCTCCACGAACTCAAGAATTGGGGTCCAGTCCTTATACCGTCGTTATACCATGGTTATACCACCTATACCCAGGATGTACATAAATCCGGTCTAGATATTTTACATCCTATATTGTTACTGCTAATACCATAGAATTTAAATCAACTTTGATAAAAATATTATATTTTGGGCAAATAATTTTGTAATGGAACTTGAAAAAGTAATGAGATCACACACATAACAAAAACTTGTAGAAATACAGCCAAACCTTACACACTCAAAAGGAATGAGATCTAAAAAAGGGCCAAGCTCATCTACCCTTCCACATAAACGTACAGTGTCCCATAACAGCACCCTCGAAAAGCTTGGCAAAATAGAATTTGCATGTTATTACGTTTAAATTAATTAGAAAAAAAGAACTTGGATAAACTATTACGTTAAATTAATAATCGCAAATTCTATTTTGCCAAGCTTTTCGAGGATGCTGTTATGGGACACTGTACGTTTATGTGGAAGGGTAGATGAGCTTGGCCCTTTTTTAGATCTCATTCCTTTTGAGTGTGTAAGGTTTGGCTGTATTTCTACAAGTTTTTGTTATGTGTGTGTAACAACTACAACAAGTAGAACCATGTACTTAAAAATGTGGTTCCTCTTGTGACTGATATTGAGATCTATCTGGAAGGCTGTGTATTGAACTCAGGTTGATGCCACTTACACCATCTATTTAGTGTGGCATGAACTAGCACTGTGCCAAGTTTTGAGTCGATAAATGCAATACTCTGTTTTTAACAGCTAGTTGAATCACTATTTGGTTTCTCTTGTGACAGCTTCAAATACAGATTTGAAAATCATATTTCCACAAATCTTCTTTTATTTTTAGGGGTTTAAAGATAGTAGATTAATAAAATATACACTTTGCTGAATAACTGGGTACAATTTTTTTTTATGTGAGTCAATTAAAAAACTTTTGATAAACATCCAAAGTTGAACATTATTTTCCGGCTTTTTTTTCCGTTTTTAAATTTCCACGTTTAACTTTGTTTGAACACACATGTATTAAAATAAACTTCACAAGGCACAATAAATAAGATAGTGTGATCTTTTGTGATTAATTTGATGTATCATACTTAGTTGTAACATTATTTTTTATATTTTGTTATTTTGGATACTTTCTCATGGACATACCCCTCTGTAGTTTCTCCAGCATTATTCCCCTCTTGATCCTTCATTATTATGACCTTTCTTTCCAATATCTACATTCTTTGATCTTTCTTTCTAGTTTCCAACTTCTTTGTCTTTATTTCTAGTAGGTATCCAACTTCTTTGACATCAGCTGTCCATATTGTTTATGTATGTTTCTTTTGTTTAATATAGAAAATAATTTGAAATGTCAAAACTGAGAATTTAGAAAATCAATAGTAAAATATACCTAATAAAAACTTTGGATAACGATACCTCGGGTTCCCTTCAGTATCTTACACACTTCACATTAAATTTTGTTTACAAACTATGAAATCCAATTTTTTAAGCTGGCCTTCTGGGCCCCGATTCATGTACATTTATCCCGGGTATAGGTGGTATAAGGACGGTATAATGCAGGACATGGCAGGATAAGGCCTGGTTAAGTCTGGGCAAACTCTCATCCAATCAAAAATTTCCAATGCAACAACAGACACAACAAATGTTATTTTCTACTGCATATCCACAGCCATGTAAATCAGCAAATTAGCAAAAGAACACTGAAAATTTCCACCATCTTTTGTTTTACTTTTTCATTTAGTGACAGGAGTTTGCGTGAATTCATTTAAAGAAAAGAAAAGGCTTATTATTGCCGTAAATTTTGGAATAGCCTAGGACTATCATACCATTCTTTATCTGCATTAGGCTTTTAGTAATCAAAACTAGTTATTTGTGCGGGATGTGTCCTGAACAAGGTCGTGCAGGTCTAGGGTTGCCTAGAGAGGCCTAGGGCTTGTCAAACGTGTTATGTTAGCATTAATTGAATGTAGTCCTATAGCTTAATGGAACTTTAGGCCTACACTGTTGTATTATGAATAATTTTCTACATCTGGGCCTAGGCCCGGACGGTTTCTGATTTGTTTTATGAGAGTAATGACAACTTTTCTCGTTTTACATAGTAGATGCAAAATTTAAAATGTCCGCCATCTGTTTACGTATTTTCTTATCCCCGGTCGAGGCGGGATAAGTCTTCATGAATTGGATTCGGAGTTATACCGCACTTATACCACCTAAATCTGCTTATACCGGGATAAAAATGTACATGAATCGGGGCCCAGGAGTGTGTGAAGATGGTCTCACCACCTTGGTGAGTTTTTTGTACCAGCATAATTATCAATTTTAAATGCAAATTTTCCCAGGTAGGTAGGCCTACTCAACACATGACTCGCTCACTCATCTAGCAACGACTTTGGCGTTTTCCTAGTCTAGTTGGCTATAGCGCCCTTATATCCGAAATGTGAAAGACCTGGGTTCAATCCCCTGGTTGGGAAAGATTTATGTAATTTCTAGATTGTATTTTTAAAATTATTAAACATTTTTTTGAAATGCATATAACTCAGTGTAATCTATCATCTGTGACAATACTATGGAAAACATAGCCAGTACAAAATACGTGAAAATATTGCAAGGTTTACTCAATTTACGAGCGGAATTTCGGGGTAGCCTACCTTGAACGTGCAAAAGATTTGATACACCTCGGGCACTGCATTATCACGGCCAGGCAAATAACAAACAATTTTTTTTTTCAAAAAAAAAACCATTGTCGTTAAAATAATTCATCACATTCGCAACCTATTTTTCAATTTATTATTTCTTGTAGGTTTAAATCGCAATGAATCTAGCTGATTTTGTTAGCAGTGTGGCGGAGCCATCTTTTGCCGCCCTAAATTTCAAAACTAGAACAACAAGTCTAGGCCTAATCTAGCCTTGCAGGCATATAACTGCATATCATTTCTCAAGGATTCAGGCCTCAAATTAATGTAGTCTCACCAATAATAATGAACGTGATTAATTAGAGTTCCCCTAGAACTGTGATTGAGATTTCAGGCTGTAAATAACAAACAGTATCCTAACTAAACCATCTATCAAAGCCAAGGGTAGAGTGGCAGAATACTCACAGCTTTATCTCTGACAGAAACAAGGTTTGGCATCCTAGAAATCTAACCACTGGTGTTCCACATTTTATTATTATCAGAAACTTAATTATAATCCTTATACTATAACTACTAGGAAAACGCTCAGTTGGACGCGTTGTTGAGCGAGCACCGGTACGTGCAACATGACCCGAGTACGACATTCCCATAAGGCCCATCACACAGTGTAGGCCTAACTGGATATTGACATTGAGTGCGTTCCGTTACCTGCTGGACGTACTGAACCAGTAGCCAGCTTTACTGTAACCGTTCCGTTAACTGCTGTCAGCAGTGTGCTGAGCGTCCCGTAAATTGCTGGCCCAGCGCCTTCAGTAACTGGAAGTGCTGGAGGTTTCTCGCTCAGTATCGCCAGTAAACCAGCTAGTGTCATGGCGGCGTTGAAATGTCAGTTTGCTTCCAAAGTCAATAAATTGCTTTATTTGTTCAGAAAAATGAGATATTTGATATTGCACTGGAATAAAAATGACAATAATAATTCGGAATGAGCTAAGAATATTTATTTGCGAACTTACACTTCTTTTTTAATTCATAGCTTGCAATTAATGGGTCGATGACTTTAGGCCTAGGCCTAGGCTAGATGACGGCTTTAAATATTCCGCCAAGAGAATAATTTATTTGTTAAATCCATAACCGAGGATAAACGTGAAATCTTTTCATTTCTCTTCAAGTTTACCCTAAATAATTAATATCATGTTTTAAATTGACTGCACGATTATTTTTCTGCCAGCTGCAGTGTTTGTGCTGGATGCTTTTACTGGGAACCATTCCGTTTTCTAGGCCTACTGACCGCGCAGGCTAGCACTGTTGTTTACTGTGCTCCCAGTAGAGCCAGCAGGTAACGGAATGCACTCATTGTACACTAGGCTATATACTATTCCAACATCTTTGCATTGTACTAATTCACGTCATGCCTTCTAAAGTGTATCTTTGTATCTTCACTGCCTCCTTCATTTTTTAACATCATTTTTTGAATTATGATTACCAATAAGTCTTTAAGGTCTTGACCGATTTAGCTAAAAATTTGGAAAATAGGAGAGAATGTTGTACTTATTGACCCTGCAAAATTTCATAACGATCGGAACTTTTTTATTTTTTTATTTTTTTATTTATTTATTTATTATTTTTTTTATTATATTTTAGGCCTATTTTTTATTTTTTATAACCAACGATCGGATTTTGTTCAAAAACTATACAGCAACCCGCCTAGGTGGTATGTACATGTGTAAAAAATTTCAGGTCGATCAGAGAAACGGTGCGACCTGTATCGAAGCAGTAACAGAAAAAAAAAAAAAAAAAACAGACAGACAGACAGACATTCAAGCCATAAGAGTCAAGTGGAGACGCTCGCTCAATTAATCAACTAATGGGCATGCATAATCACCTCTTGAGTGTCAGAAACATTGAAGGTTATGAGAGTCATTGGTATCCTACAAGACGGTGCTAGGCATGATGGGAAGAACATTGCGAGGCTAGTTCTAAGAACAATGTTAAGATAGCAGCACTGTGTTCATTTGCATAAGTGTGTAGTGGGTGATGAGATCCCCAGAGCAACCGGAAAAGAAGGGGTTGGTGGGTAATATGGACTTCCGATGAAGGAGGCTGGTTCTCTTCAGCCGGCCATCGATCAACAGTGTGAACGTGTATAAAAGTTGTCCGCAACTTTAGGACATTTTAGTGCCGAATCGCAAGTGTTTCCATAATGTGTATTAAATACAAATAATACCGTATCAACGGATCACCATCAGACATTAATTAACTAGCCTAGTGAAGATGTAAATAATAACTCTCGATAAACTTTCCATTGCAAGATTATAACGTGGCTAGGATTGGCAATGGCGTGCCTCGTGGCGAGCGTGGTCGGGAGTGATGAATCTTTAGTCATCATGAAAACGAGGAGAATAATTTCATAAACACCTAGTATTGTTTGTTTACAATATTATGAGCAATCCGTTGATCATGCGAACTGATAGGAAAGTGAACACTTAAACATAACTGAGTGCCAATATCGGGAGTGTTTGACCTCAAGAAACTACCACCAGTAACCGTGAGTAACTGTCGCGAACCGACGCACGATAATCATGAACCAAACTATCGAATGCACGCCAGTTAGACGTTCCTTTTTGCAATTCACTATCCAGAGACATAAATAGAGACAGTTTGATTTTTATCACGCATGGATTTCTTTTTGAAGCAATATCGGAAGTGGCGGCCATGTTGTAATATGTAGGTGGTTTGGACATCTGGCATGTAGGCAGTCGACTAAATCAAAATCGTCGAGAACTTCACGCGGTCGTAAATCGGTCGCAAGGAACGGACTATTAGGTCATTCCCAGTTACATCATTCATCACTTTGAAATGACTCTCTTAGCAAGGTCAATGCAATGGTTTTTCGAGTCCGGCAAATAGAAACAATACGTCACACGTACAGAATGCTTCGGATGGCATCGGGCCAAGGTCATATCTACGAGCGAGCCGTACTGCGCGCGCAAATGGTTCGGGAAGTTACCGAAATACGGAAGCACCCGAGCTCACCCGAACATTACGCGACCAGCGATCTCGCATACGTCGATCGAACTCAGGACTCGTGGTAACGAAGCAAAACTTCTATACCAGCGCCTCACCTCAAGACAACGTCACGATGAGTACTAGAATAATAGCCACATTGTTTTGGCCCCTAATCTAGATAATAGACAATTGTATGTACTTGAAAGGTGGATTTTATCCAAATTATGCTAGGGACAAACAGATCAGTAGATAGGAACCAGTAATTATGCATAACCTGTATGTTGCCCTGTGTTTTTCATAATTATACTCATAATGAAGGTGAACTTTTGTTTGTTGACATTTTAGTAATTAATTGTACCTTTTTCCCCACCATCAAAATTGTTACACTGATAGCTGGTAATATGCATGTGTATTCTTCTAGTCCACTAGCCTTCTGTGTTATCACAGAAACTAATTGATTCAAGGATAATTGATCCTAGTAAGGCACAACAAAACGCTTGATAATAAGTTTTAATGCATTACGTGTGTACTTTTCAGGACTTTGTTTCCACCCATTTTAAATTGGTTATTGAGACTAAGTAATTCATCTGATTTCATAATAGCAACTTTTAATCTCCTCTCAGTGTTCTCCGACTAGAGCTAAGACCGTGGCAATTCAAATAAGTTTTCTCATCATTAAAGGTGATCCACCGAGATTTTAAAAATTGAGTTCTTTTTAGAAAATTGTAAGTTTATTTTGGCGCAATATTCAATTTCTTTTATTTGAATGTTATTCCTTTTAAAAGCAGTAAAGAGAGCGTAGTTTCGTATCTCTTCAATTGGTGCCCAACGTAAAGGGGCTTTTAAAGGCAGTAAAGCCGTGTCTTGTCAGCAGTTCTCAGTAAACTCGTACCGGACGTCCGTTAAAGTCGATCGATGATAACTGCGCATGTAATAGATATCCTTCAGATTCCAGGTACTGCAAGATGAGATTGAGCTTGTGAGTATAGCAAAAAACTTTTTGGGCCTAACGGTACTAGTTTTTTATCTATTGCGTTTTGAAATGCGCTGGAATTCCCTATCTTATGCATTGTAGCTAAACAAAAACCTACACTTTCAATCGCATATCGTTGCGTAACATCGTGACCTGTTAATGAATATTAACAAATTTACGTGCAAAATGTAGATAATTTTACGACTAACATTATTTGCTTTTGAAAATGTGGTCAAACGGGGTTCGTTTTCGAGATATTTGAGATGTTTGGTCCAACTTCAACTCGTACGGCCGAGCGATTACAAGAATTACGGCAACAGCGCCGTGACGTCGCACGCTGTAGTCGGCTGTCGATGACGAGAGACAGGGGTGGGTGTGGCCTATACCTTCAATGCATATTCTGCTCGCGGCTCAGCATTCATATCAATATTTAGTTATCTGCTGCTCTAATTTGTAAACCAAATAGATTAGGCGGTAGACTAGTAGACAATTATGTGAACGTACTTATTGTTCATTTATTCATATTTATATTTTATTTGTTTATATTATTTATTTATTCCATTTCATCTATAAATCAACGAGCGTGCACGGGGGATTAAATGACATGCTTGGGGCCTTGGTACATTTGCTAAATTAGGCCTAGATGAGACCACTTTCAAATCCACCTGTTCTTACCAAGAGATTACCAACAGAGGCTGTGGCAAATATACATAAAATATAAAAAGAAAAGAAAAGAGTAACTTCCACAAAAAGATTACAAAAATTAAATCTATCACGGATAAAGATATAAATAATTATTATTTCCGGAAAAGCAAAAGGAAAAAAAAAACGCACAGGCCAGGTCTCGAACCGGGTACCTCTTGCATGCTACGCGAACTCGCTGCGCTCATGCCACTCGAGTACACGGCTTTGGGGCGGCTCAGATGAATACTCCTGCAGACAGACGCGGGGCGTTTGAGGGACGCTAAGAAAAAACGAGCGTAAATGCTCATTGTTTGCAATGCGGGCGCTGTTTACACTTGCAAATCAATCAGCCAATGTTTCTTTGTCGTAATACACAGCCATATTCTGCAGATGTACGCAACTACTATTTATTTGTATATAATATAAGTTCGAGGTGGACGCTGGTAGCTTGCTACATCCTTTGGAACATTCAGTACTGTAATCATAACAAACCAGTGCTATGTTGCCAAGTCAACATGTGGTTATTTGCTACAAGAAAGGTAGAATTAAAATCTTAATTTGTGGTTTTGACTATCTTAATGTCGATGAAATACATACATAAAGAGAATTTATATTGGTTTTGCATTTCTTCACCATTTCTTACTCAAGTGCTACAAATATTTATACATCGATTATTGTATAATATTTAGTTTTATGATTGTGCCTAGCATGATATACTACTGGAGTCAAAATACAACACGTGCATTTAGAACAGAACAATATTATTATTTACTTTGTATAAAATACAGAAATTGATGAAGTTGTGTTGAATACCATTTTAAATAATACTAGATGATGATAATATAGATAAAAGTATAATTTTAAGGTGTTTTAAGTTTATTTAATGTTAAAGAAATTGTTGTTTTGATAGGGTAGTTCACTTCATCGATCGACTTTAAAATTTCAGCGCAATCTGTTTAGTGATTCGGCTGATTTTCGATGTAGGCCCTGTACACACAGACTGACAGACCCACCCACAGACTCACAGATGAGCGCCATTTGAGTTGAATGGAGACACTCAGTTGCTTTGCTCCCTCGTTTATAAAAGATGCACTCAATATATTGCGGCACACCGGCACCGTAATACAACTTAGAGTACCGGTACCTTACGTTTCACATGTCCCATCCGCAACTACGGTAGCAAATTACCAGAAAATGGCCCTTACTTGGTTTCAATCAAATAAACTGTGTAGAAATCACGATAGTTAAGCGCTCCAGTTTCCCGTTTCTCTGCCTCGGTGATGCTGATATCCAAGTGGTCATCATGGGGTTCAGATGGCATCTGCAAGTTAACAAAAGGAAAAGTAGGTCTACTAATACTAAAGTTAATGTTTGAGTTAATCTCATTATGTGATTTGAGACTAAGGTCACTGCAGTAGGCCTAAGTGGCAGTAACAGTAGCCTACTAGCATACTTCAGTCTTAGTGCCGTATCTTAACCTTGCAGTATGAAGAAACCAATCAGTGACAATCATTGAAAATCACATGATTGTGAAGTGTCCCTTCTAGCTAACTAAACTACATTGCTAGGCAACAGGCAAAATCAGGCAACAATGTGTAAAACCCCAGCTATGATAATTTTCCTGTCCCCCTGAACCCTGTCATTAAAGGGGTAGGGCCTACCAGTATTCAACCGCTAAACTTAAAAAAATATATTTCATTCAGGTTAGCTAGTATGAATTTAGAAATTAACAGAAAAATTATTGGGTCCACCATTGACTGTAAAAAAATTGCCAAACTTGGTATTTTTCGAGCTAGGTCCCATCGGCAAAAATCTTCCACAAGAAATAACATGGAGACAATCTTTATGCCACGTGACCTTGGAGGATTTTGGTCCAAAAAAATATTGACTATTATTGACGTAGGCCTACTCTACAACCTTTTCATCCTTTATATTATGTTTTGTATAGATTGGAGAAGGGTTGACAGGTTGGGAAAGCATAGAGAACATAAAGCCCAGCCTGAAGGGCTGGGGGCAACAAAACTTTTCACCTGCTGATGACAACTGCAGCTAATAAGTTGTTCGTTACCTTAATCCCAGAGAGTCCCAGAAGGACGAAACGCCAGGCGCGTAGGAAGGGGGGGGGAATGGGGGGAGTTTCCCCCCCCCCACTTTTTACCGTGACCCCCCCACTTCAGAATCTTAGAAATTCAGTCTCGCCGTAAATACGCACGGAAACAAATTCTGAATAACGAATTTTCAATAAAAGTAATTTTTTTAATCCATTATACTTACTGATAATGACTTGTTTTGGCACGTCTGCAGTGTATTCTCCACTTCCCTTTCCCTTACCTTATACCTCCTTATAGTAATGACCAAAAATTTCGTCAATCCCATTATTGTTCGACGTGATCAATGATAAGCCTATGCATATTCAATGGTTGTAGCATGCATGGTCTATCTCTTAACTATTCCAATTTTATTTATAGTTTTATAGTTTTTACTGTACAAAAAATACATTTATTTGGTATTGCATTCAGCCCACGATTTTTTTCTAGAACGCACCAAACACACTCTAAAAACCTCATTTTCAAAATTTTCGCCTGCGGCGCTGTAGTTGGGGGGCTCCGCCCCCAAACCCCCCTACTTGGCAGCAGATTTGTTGTCCCCCCCCCACTCGAAAAGGAGTTCCTACGCGCCTGCGAAACGCGTCGTGGATTAAGGTAACAAACAACTTTAAATTAGCTGCAGTTGTCATCAGCAAGTGAAAAGTTTTGTTGCCCCCAGCACTTCAGACTAGGCTTTATGTTCTCTATGCTTTCCCAACCTGTCAACCCTTCTCCAATCTATACTAAAGTAGCCGTTTGGCCTTTTCCTAACTAATTTATATGTTTTGTAATTTGAGCAAGTGGTTTGGTCAAAATATGCTGATTACCAAGAAGGGGTGTTATTTTGGAATGCATATTTTTGAGTGCTTGCGTGAAGTATATTTGTGCCCAGTTTCAAGACACAATGTTATAAAGGGCCATTTTAGATTGGTATGATGCTCTAGTCTATAATATATAGAATGGGGAAAAATAGGATGCCAACAGTGGTTAATTTGTAAGGGAAAAGGTGGGTACACGCTAAAAACCGGGAGAATTATTTTAAGGGGACCAGTACGGGGGGTTTGGGGGGCTCGCCCCCTAACTACAGCGCCGCAGGCGAAAATTTTGAAAGTCAGGTTTTTAGAGTGTATTTGGTGCGTTCTAGAAAAAATAAGTGGGCTGAATGCAATGCCAAATTAATGGTTTTTTGTACAGTAATAACTCGTTATTTTTTTTTGTCTTGTGGTTAGTGTATCTTCTTCCAATGCAGAAGGTCCAGGGTTCGATTCCCGTCAAAGTCAGAAGTTTTTTAACTTCTGATTTGGACTTAAGTCTATCAGTTCTTGTCTTAGGAGTTTGTTAAAGGTGACTTTGGAGCCGTCAACGAGGCACATTATAAATTTCAGAGTTGTTCTGAATCGGCCTTGTTGATTCTGGCGTTGATTCGCGGGTTTCGCACTGTCCATACCACTGATTGCTATATTTCCTATTAAAAATATCGATCTTTGGTTGGTTATCGTTTACTCGTCGATTGCGTCGGGGCCTGCAGGGTTGGCTTGGTCGCTTTGATTTAAAGTCCCCCACTGAAAATCAGTTATATAACTGAGTGGGTAGACTCTAAATAAAATTTATTTATTTATATATTAAAACTATTTAAAAAAAAAGAATTGGAGTAGTGACGAGATTCCATGTCACAACCATTGAATATGCATATCAATACGTTCGTGATCACGTCCAACAATAATGGGAAATTGTCAAAATTGTTTGTCATTACTCTTCAAAAGTGAGGGCTGAATGTACTTAGTTTATTTACAGTTATAAATGAATTCAAGTAAATTTGAAATATGAGCATGTGGGTGTAAAATTATTAATATAAATTATTTTCGTTTTTTATATATATTAGCCAAAATGTGAGTGTTGCATACCTAATAATTCATAAAAAAAGGTAGGTATACTGCGTATACCCACAAAAATAGGTGGGTACACTGCGTGTACCCGCGCTCCATTACAAATTAACCACTGGATGCCAAAGAAAATGTATGAAAGAAGAATTGAAGAAGGAAAAAGAAGATATATTTATATTTTTATATATATATATATTTATCGTTGGTCTTGTGGTTAGCGTATCTGCTTCCAATGCAGAAGGTCCAGGGTTCGATTCCCGCGAAAGTCAGAAGTTTTTTAACTTCTGATTTGGACTTCAGTCCATCAGTTGTTGTCTTAGGAGTTTGTAAACGGTGACTTTGGAGCCGTCCTAGCAACGAAGCACATAATAAATTTCAGAGTTGTTCTGAATCGGCCTTGTTGATTCTGGCGTTGATTCGCGGGTGTTCGCACTGTCCATACCACTGACTGCTATATTTCCTATTAAAAATATCGATCTTTGGTTGGTTATCGCTCACTCGTCGATTGCGTCGGGGCCTGCAGGGTTGGCTTGGTCGCTTTGATTTAAAGTCCCCCACTGAAAATCAGTTATATAACTGAGTGGGTAGACTCTAAATAAAATTTATTTATTTATTTATTTATTTAAGATGGGGTAGACAAAGAAAGAGATGGAAGGACATCATAGCAGGAGACTTTGTAACCGTACGAACACTTAGGCCCTACGCCTTTTGGTTAACTTTTAAAAATAAGAGAAATAATAAATATTTGTTCAAATTGTAGACGTACAAATATGATTTACAATGATGGTATCGACATGTAACTGTACGAGCAAATGACTCTGTACAGTACACTACTCCACCACCGTAGCTACTAACAGAATAAAAAATATCAAGATTCTCAAACTTCAAATATTGAAATAGGCCTATATCCACCGAAGAAGGCCAAGTTCCTCAATGTTCCTACCGAAGTATGAACTTAGATAAAAATCAAGAGTCCTTCTACAGTTCACACACCTGCTACTTAGGCCTACTCACCAAAACCCCCCAAAATTGAGACATCATCAAGGTAAGAGACATCAGGACACCACTGGAAATAACTTATCAGATAGGACAGACACTAAAAGTAATCTTGGTATATGAAATTAACCAGATCACTGAAAAATAGATAGGGCTATATTGACATGATAGATAAATCTCTTCATAGTAGAAAATACAGTGAAAGAAACCTGCCTACTCAGTATTGAATCCTAAATAGAGAATACAATTTTCAAATACTAAATTTTTATGGTATCTTGATAGATCTTCTTTCTTTTAGAAAGGTTAAAGTCTTTAAATAATTGCCAAAACAATACGGCTTTTAGATAATATTTTCAAAACTCATCACTCGACAGTGCATCAACTACACTCAACTACACTACAACCATGTCCGACGACCGATAAATTCGCTGCGCCAATGACGACCGCGTTCTCTTGAGGTTGTGAAGATCATACCACGATTCCGAAGTCAAAAACGTTCGATATCTTGCCTTAAAGTTCTTATAAGATGAGCTCCTTAGTAAATCCCGCCAATATTCAAATAGTATGGTTCATTCGACCTTCATATTGATTAAAGTGAGTCGACCAATCGCAGTTCTTATCAAAATTCATACACGACCGACAACAATCAATTATCTTCTGAGCGAGCGACTTTCAAGGAGTAGCCATTTTGGAATTCCAATTTTGAAATACAGCTTTTGCCAAATTGATTCGGTTAAAATTACTAGAGGACTTTTAGATAAATTAGCTCGATTACTGTTCCATAATATATAAGTTAGCTTATATACTTAGGCCCGACTCTCACGATAACTGCTTCATAGGTTATTTGGTTGTAAAACTTGTAGTTAACCTCGGGTCCTAGTAATATTCCCGACGGCTTTTCACTCGCGATGTTTTACGTCTCGCAATTCCCGGTCCGATATTCACCAAAATGAAATTGTGATATTGCCTCAACTGTTTTATAAATATGATTCATTGGTATTCCTGGCTATTTATTATCTTTGGTATTATATTGACAATACCTTGTCACTTGAAATAGTGCAATGTATGCTCTCGTAAATTGCTGGATAGAGCCGATTCTTCCTTTGATATCCTGGGTTCGAATTTACCGATTTCTTGATATTTAGTGATAGCGTCGAACGAATTCCTCTTCTTTATTCTAGACGGCACAAGTCTTTTCACTTTGCTATGTAGCTCGAAATTTAACTAGGGATTGGTACCCCAAACGAGATGTTAAAACTCACTCTAGACTCACAAAGCACCACACTCGACTACTCCGTTTTTTTCTTATTATTTGGATTAAGTATGCGTCAACCGTTAGGTCATAATGCACCACTCTAGCCTAAGGGGGGGGGGGGGGGGAGGATGGGCCCATGCTGGTTAGAATTTGCCACGGGTAAGGGGAGGAAGAGGGGTTTCTCACGTCGCGGTCGTCATCGTCTTTGTCATCGTTCGTTGTGTCATTGTCATCGTCGCCGGGGGGTCGTCAAGGGAAGGGGGCAAGGTCCCCGACGACGATTGCCAGAGCTCGCCACTAGGTTCGGAGAGTAATATACTCCCCGCTTACTTGCTGATGTTTGCGAGGTGGACTTTTTCTCTTGAATCGCCTTTTACGATTAGCAGAGCCATGCTCTGGGCCTATTCTACCCCGAGCCCAGACGGGAGAGGACGAAGAGCTTTTCTTACCACTGAAAAATTGTTTCAAGATGGACACTAACTTGATCCCTTTCGACTTTCCGAAACTCATTGACCAATAGGAACGCGGCAAACATGGGCCCTTGGTTAATTAAGGTAAAAACCATGGTGCTTCAGCGATTTCAACCCAAAACGCCTTGTAAGCCGGTCACTGCATTGCTGTACATTAAATCAAGTAAATAAAATCTAATTAATTAGATTTTCAAATTGAAATAGTTATAGGCCTACTTATATGAATCACATGATTCTTGATGTAAACCAGAATGAAATTTTATTGTGTTTCTGAATTATTTAAAGCCCATTCCGTATTCTCAATATTTATAATATTTAATTTAACATTTCAAAATTAAGCATAGTTGGCCCACTGAGACTTGACTCAGCTCTTGGAACCAAAATATATCGATATTTTCTTAGATACATTGATCGATTGTTAAGACCTTGATCGACTGCCGCTTAAGGGGGTCCGGCCGTTTGAATCTTATGTATGTTAAATTAGCCATTACTTAGGTACATTTTTAAAAATAACCATACAAGCTAGAGCTCTAATTTTTTTTTCCTAGTTTAGGAATTGAATTCTTTACACTTTCCCCTTTTCATTACACAAATTGTGTAGTTGGAAACTATATTTAATTGTGTTTAATTAATCGGTGTAGTTAGTGTACATTTTTTGAATATTTTAACACATGTTTGAATTATTATAATTAAAAGTAGGCCTAATAGAAAAACTGTATTATTGAAAGGGGCAAAGTTGTAAGACTCAATATATCTACATGCTCTGAAATTTTTAATACATTTGCATGTATAGTTCCTGAGAAAAATATACCTTTGTATTAAACTAGGAAAACGCTTAAGTCCCGCCGCGTTGTTGGATGAGCGTAATTGGTGCATTGAGCTGCCATGTGTTATGCGAATTTTCTGTTGTTCTGTGGTAAAATCATTAATAAATTGAAATTTTTTAAATTAAATTGAATAAAATACAAAATTAACTTTATTTAATAAATTTTTTTTAATTAATCGTAATTGGTTTAAAAAAAATCGTAAAAATTGAAAATTTTTATAAGAAATAATTTCTCGATTGCGCTCAAATTTAATAATAATATATTTCTTCATAAAATTAAGGTTCTGCGAAAAAATCATTTTAATCGGATAAAGCATGTAGGTGTTATAAGTCAAAGAATTGTTTAAAAAAAGAAAAAACCCGTAAATTGATTTTTTGATAAATATTTTTCAATTCGCTCAACTTAGTACAAGAATTTTAATTCTAAATAAGGTTGGTGTAAATCATTAATCGGATAACTATGTATGTTATAAGTCGAAGAAATTTTTAAAAATCGAAAAAATCGTAAATTTGGTTTTCATGAGAAAAAAATTTGATTCTGCTAAACGTTGGCAGTTTATTCAGAATTTCGAAGTGCTCCATAAAATTTTCATCGTAATCGGTATCGTTTAGCTGGAATTTTGTGGAAATTAACAAAATTACAAAAAAAAAAAAGAATATAAAAAAAAATTCGGATTATTTTTCTATGTAGAAAAGGAATCTTCGCTTCGCTCGTACGCTCATCAAAAAATGTTCAAAAAAATCAAGTTACAAAAGTTCACGCAACTCTTACAGTAAGTGCATCCTGCCCATAGTCTGACATGTCACTAACTTACAAAAAAAAATCCAAAAAATCGAAAAATATTTTTTTTTCTAAAATTTTTTTTCATTTTATTCTACATACTATACAACGACACACAAATGAATAATAAAAAATACGATTTTTTAAAAACCTCTGATGGCCGGACCCCCTAAACAAGTGACCAAAATGGCCTAAGTCCATCCTAAAGATGCCGTTACGCTTTAACTTGGAGGCAAGAGGAGAGAGCTGGGAAGATGTGGAAGAAATACGATTATGGGATGATAGAAAGAAGTGGCAAAATTTGGTTGCTAAACACAAGCTGACCCTGTCAGAAGCAGGAAACTGCAATGGATAATGATGATGCTCTAGTGTCATGTGGAACAAAATGAAGCAGGTTAAAGCCAATTTAAGAAATTTCCCAAAACACCAATTTTTTCTATTTTCTGGATGAAAAAAATTAAAAAGTTCGTGTAAAATCACAGTTACAAGATATATTTGGATGAGCAAAGAAAAGAAAAGACTTCAATTTTACTGACCCCAAAAAAATTTAGCTCAGATGTTTTTTTTTCTTTTTTTTTGTCTTGTTTGTGCTCTACCGGGAAAACGGCATATATGCGATCTTGATGAAAATTTGAAGGGGGACCTTCGAAATCTCTGAACTTGGACTTGCCACGTTTTTGGGTAATATCGATCAAATATTTCTTATGATTATCGTACTTTTACGATTGAACGGCTACTCCGATCTCGATGAAACTTTATGGGAACATTTAAAATCACTGACATTATATAATTTGTTATGATTTTAGAGACATTTGAAGAAATATTTCTCATCGTACTTTTACGATTTATTTCCAGATTTTTAATACAATATCTTTGTGACATTTGGGCAGATTCTGACCAAACAGGTGGGGCTACAACGTTCATTAAGCGAGCGAAGCGAGCGTTTCCATTTGACTCTGCCGGAAAAATTAGTCACTGGTTTTGTTTTTTTGTTTGTTTTTTTTTTGTATGTCTCGCCATAACGTTCGAACGGAGGCTCAGATCGATTTGAAATGTTGACCATCCGCAAGCTTTGTTCTCGATTGAATGCCATTAGTTTTGTGGCAAAATCGTTCAAAAAGTTAAAAAGTTACATTAAAGTTAATCGAAACTTTTTTTTCAAACTAAACGGTGACAAATTCTGAGATGGCCAAATAATTTAGAAATGTCCGTCCGGTCACGAAAATGTTATTTTATTTTGATCCGATGGTCACGAAATTACATTATAACAAAAGTAACGTTGCCATGGCAACGAAAAGACGCGCAAAGTTTCTAATGCACTGCCACCTAGAAGTAATCAAAATACTTTCGAGGAAGCAGTGTATTATTTGTCACCAAAGAGTTTAAATAGTTTTCCCAAGGAGTCAAGGTCCTCTAGATGGCGGTGGATTTTATCCACAAAGTAAAGGTTTACACATCGGATTACCCAAATACCTTGGCAATAATAAATAATATTGGAAACATGGCCCTGCGGACAGCGAACGTCGCAAATTTAAAAATTTAAAAAATGTGCAATGTGGGTCTAGCTATAGCACGTGCTCGCTTATCAACGCGTCCAACTGAGCGTTTCCTAGTATTTTACATTGACATAAAACATTATGGTGATGTGGGGCCTTTTGAAAGAAAAAGTGAAATATTAAAAAAAAAGCTCACTCATCAACGCGACTGGAAAAAGCGTTCGCGAAGCGGACTAGTTTTTAAACGGTCATTTTAGTGTAGGCCTAGTATTTTGCTATAGATTAGGCCTATGTGGTAAAAAATATTAATTTTTTGGGGTAATAGCCCCTAATGGACAGTGCTTCAAATTCACTGTTCCAGGAGGAGGCCTGACTACATCCACTACCTCCATTTTGTCACCCCCTTCAAAAATCCTGATTCCCATCAACTCACATTCACTCTCCCTCCATGCAACTCTTCCTCGGAGTCCAATCTTGTATCCTATCAATAGTCCTCCCCCTCTTCCACTCCGGTCCCTTCTGTATACATTGTATCCTGTATGCCCCACTTCTCCATCCAGGATCCCCCACTCTCTCCCTGCAATTCAGCAGATAGCATTCCTTTACCAATCTTGTCACCCTTGCCTCCATCCACTTCGGCCCTAAAGTTACCTATGGTACCTATGGGGGAGCCGTATTATTTTCCCGTCAGCGCAGATAGCGCTGCCAGCGTTCCGGCCACTCGCACGCGCGGGAAAATGGCTGCAGCATATGAAACTACGACACTAGAAAAAAAGAGAGAGAGCTAAAAGAACTATTTAAAAGAAGAAAAGCAAGAACGAGTGGAAGAAAAGCAGAGTTAGTAGAGAGTAAGTAATCATATTATGTGGAGCAAAAATTTTACTGATATCATGCTTTATGCATGTGCAAGCAAGTTCTGAATTCAAACCACATTGCCTAGTTAGATCGCGACCTCTCTTTCGATGAGCATGTATTTAAATCTTTTTAGTAGACCCTATTTTCAGATCCTAGATTTACGCGTTAAATAATTTGGTATATTTTTTAAGTATAGAAGCTCCTAAATTAAACTACTTGGCTAGAGCGAGACCCTTCAGGTAAGCCAAGTTAAATTTTTCTAGTAGCCTTTAGGGTTCAATTCAAATCTTTTCAGTAGGCCTAATAGGGCTAGGGCTAGCCAGAGGGCAAATTTTTGTGTCACAGTTGGTGGTCACGGTACATAAAATCGTAAAAAAAATACAAAAAAATCACTTTTATTTGCTCTTGAAATTCCGAAATTACATACGGTTAAAGTGAAATGAGAACTCACTTTGTGTTTTAAAAAAATTAGGCTGCTTTAGCAGCATATTTCAACGTTATTTAGAATATAAATTCGCCTTTTAACTCATTTTAGGCCATTAAAATTAACAGTCCCCCCAAAAAAATCGACTTCGGCGAATTTGCCCCAGACCCCAGCTATTCCGCACCACCTTCTTTTTGGGAATTGCACACCTGATATTGAGGTCAAAAAACGCCACTGTGTAGGGTGTGTATCATTGAAGTAGCCTAAATTGTGAATGTATGTAGGCTAGTATTTTTTTCTGACAACTTGAATTATGTAATCTATATTGGTAAGCCTACTTGAGGTTCGAGTAATGACTAGTAGTTTAATGTTAATGTTTTAATGATAGGTTCTGTCCCCATATGTGACATTTTTTTTGTAAATTGACCAAGTTTCCCCAAAACTTTGTGGTCTATGCTGTTCTAATTGCTGCAGGCCTATGCATGAATCATTGTACAAACTAATATGCAAATAAAAAATCTGGTGAACTCAACTAAACTATTAGGCTACCGGTATTGGATGAGCGAAGCGAAGACTTCAATTTCACTGACCCCCCAAAAAATTTAGCTCGAGTTTTTTTGTTGTTTGTTTTTTTTTTTGTTTTTTTTTTTTGTATTTTTGTCTGTTTGTTCGCTCTCTACCGGGCAAACGGCATATGCGATCTTGATGAAAATTTGAGGGGACCTTCGAAATCTCTGAACTTAGACTTGCCACGTTTTTGGGTACAATCGAAGAAATATTTCTCATGAATATCGTACTTTTACGATTTTTTTCGATTTTTAGTGCGATATTTTCGTGACATTTGGGCAGATTCTGACCAAACGGGTGGGGCTACAACGTTCATATTTCACATGGACATTAAGGTTATGGTGACGTATTGCTTTTTGAAAGAAAAAGTTGAAAAAGATAGCCAGAATTCATAGAATCAAGGTTTTAATATGAGTTTTTTTTAGGTTTATAATAACAATTAATAAGTGACAATAGAAACTTGACAACAATCACCTACAATGCATTCAAAAAGCACTTTCAAAGGAAAAGTGGTTAACAAATCATTAAGAAGTTAGCCAGGAAAGTAGGACTTTTTCGAAGAATGTGTGGAAATCTACCAATTAGTAGCAAAATTAAAATTTGCCAAGCAATAATAACTCCGCATTTTGACTATTGTAGTTCTATTTTATTCTTACTAAATAAAAATGACATAACACGGATGCAAAAGCTACAAAATAAAGTAATGCGGTGTATACTATGAGTATCTAAACGAACATCTATTAGTGAGATGTGCGAAGCGTTAGGATGGCTGAACGTCAAACAAAGAATTCTCTTAAACACACTAACTTTCTTGTTTAAAATCTCGAAAGGAATAGGGCCAGGATACTTATGTAGAAAGTTAATAAACATAAAAGAAAATCATTATAACACTAGAAATGGAAAAAATATGATCATTCAAAGAAATAGCACTAAATTTGGAAATAACACTATTTTTGCAAAAGGGATGAGAATATTTAACAGGTTACCGTTAGAAGTTAGAAACGTGCAAGAGATAAACAGATTTAGAGTTAATTGCTGTAAGATAGTTAAAGGATGCGGATGAAATAGAGATGTTACTGGTACTGAGGATTTCTGGACTAAACCAAGTTAATGTGATAAAATGAAAATGTGAGGTGGCCACAGGTAACCTATCTATAGTGGTCATCTCAATTACCTAATATGAGACAGAAATTGTTCATTATAGTGTTCTATTCTAAGTCTAACATCTGTAGAACGTAGTATTGTAGGATAGCTTAAGAAAGTGACTTGCTTATTATTTTAATATTAGTGTAGGCCTAGTTAGTCGAAAAGTTGATAATGTAAATTGTTGCCAGACGCACAGTCTGGTCCATTGAGGACTGAATTTAATGAATATGTAAAAGTAAATTGTAAAATTATATGCTTGTGTATGTGTATGTAAAAATAGCAAAATGCTAAATAAAGATTTCTACTACTACTACTACTACTACTACTACTACTACTATGAAGACGTGTTGGCAGCATGTGGCTTCATTAAATGTATAAATAAAAGTACACGCGAAGAGTATAAGTCAGGTAGGTTTGTATCATCTTGTATTGATCATATTTACCTGCGCGGAAGATACTCATTATGCAACTCCGCTATCCTTACTACTAAAGTATCTGACCACTATATGGTGCTCACATGCGTTCAATTTATAGGAAGGTCTCTTAACGTAGTTTTGGAGAATAAAAACTTGATAAGTGATCAAGTTCCTCTCTCAATTAAGTTGAACGAAAGAACATTAAAAAATTATTTGTCTCGTATCAATTGGAACTATGTTTGCGACAATGATAATCCTGAGGAAATTTACACAAAAATATGCGGAGAGTTTTCAAAAGCTTACGACAAATCTACTTTTAGGAGTAAGAATGTTTCCAGACCAAGAGAAAGGCCTCGCAAAATATGGGTCACCGACGACCTTGTTATTATGACAAAAAGACGAGATAAACTTTTTAAAGATTGGAAAAAATTGTAGAGACTTTGGCGAAAAAAAATCCCGTCTAAGAGAAGAGTACAATACTTACAGAAATAGAGTAATAAAAGAAATCAATAAAGCAAAGATAAAGTTTTACCGTAATTTAATATTAAATGCGAGAGGAGATGTAAAAGGAACGTGGCAAATTATTAATCAAATTACTGGAAAAAAGAAGCGTATTTC
This sequence comes from Sweltsa coloradensis, assembly GCA_024449915.1. NCBI lineage: Eukaryota > Metazoa > Arthropoda > Insecta > Plecoptera > Chloroperlidae > Sweltsa > Sweltsa coloradensis. The sequence goes on along the minus strand of JAMZAV010003697.1, from coordinate 8,236 downwards.
AGTTGATGACGTGATTTCTAAATATTTGTGTAAAGGCGTGAATACGAAGTTATTCGTCAATCATTTTGTTAACTCTTTTGTTGACGAGATAAGTACATTGAAACATGATTGCAACATTGTAACATTTCAGCGTGCACGCAATGAAAAATATTCAAGTGAATCATTCGTTCTTCATGAAACCAGTTACTCTTACTAATATGAGAGCAATGATCGATTCTCTGAATGTAAATAAACAGCCGGGTGTTGATAGTATACGTGTTCAAGACCTTCAACTTGTCAATGCTTCTATTGCTCCTGTTTTGGCTGTATTGATAAACAAATCTATTGAGACCGGTATCATTCCTAAGCGACTCAAAAAAGCAATTATTAAACCTATATATAAGAAGGGTGACCATAAAGTTTACTCAAATTATAGGCCTATAGCTATATTACCAAGTATTGAGAAACTCTTAGAAAGGCATGTTGCTAATAACTTGGTGGAGTACTTAAATAAACATGGGATTCTGAATAGTAAACATTTTGGTTTTCAAAAAGGAAAAAGTACCTCTACCCTGTTATTAGAGTTCTCTAAATTTGTAAATTCTAATTTAAACGACAATATGCACATTCTTGCTTTATTTGTGGATTTTAGTAAAGCATTTGACACGATAAACCACCAGAAACTTCTACAATAGACCGTTAGGTGGCTCTTAACCCCCCCTCCCCCCCCCCTCGAACTAATGCAAACCATATGTTTTCTTAAAGGAAATTAATCATTCTTTCCATTTCTGCCTGTTTGCCAATTGGCAGCTGGGGCGTTTAGACGGTAGGGGTGTCCAAAGTCACATATGCAAATATATGTTAAAATATTTTTTCTAATGCAAATTAATTTTCATTTTATAATTTGATTGCAAGACCTAACATTATACATGATGTCGAAACATAATACACCTACTGATTTCTATATGTATACACAGGGTTGTCCAAAACGTCACAAAATAGTATGAAACTTGTGGCGGCCATTCTTTCATCTGTACGTTTTATAACCCCCTCGAACTTATAACAGTGTGTGTTTTCTCACAGCTGAAACTATGTTCTTCTCATGCATGCATGTTTGTCAGTTAACATCTGGGGCGTTTAGACGATAGGGGTGTCCAATGTCTCATATGCAAACATATGTTTATATATTTTTCCTAGGTAAAGTTTATCTGCATTTCATAATTTTTTTGCACAACCTAACATTGTGCACGATGTACAACCCTAAAGCAACAATTACGGATTTGTTTATGGTATATACAGGGTTGTCCAAAAAGATATATGATGTTATGCAACATATAGCAGCCTTCTTACATATGTTAATCATCCCCTCGAACTAAAAAAGGGCTATGCTCTTATAGCTGAAACTACATGCTTTTTTCACAAATGCATATTTGTCATTTGGTAACTGGGACGTCTATATTTTAGGAGTATCGTGTAGGAAGTTACAATTATACTAAATGATTGAATATTTCGTGTGTTGCAAGTTGATCAACAATATTTATTCATACTTATTTAAATGTTTGAATTTCAAACCGCATGAACGCCGTTGCACGGTGAAAATGTTTTCTATCATTTCATTGTGTATTTTACTATTTTCTGTTATTATTCACAAGGTTGTCCAAAATCTCCAGTACGAATATGCAGCTTGTGGCTTTTCTTTCCAGATGTACATTTGAGTATACTTTTAAAGCTTATAGGGACGCATAAATTGTTTTAGAATGATACACATTTATTTCACATTCAACCCTGTTAATATATGCACAGGGAAACTAGTCAAAATGATGGGATGCAGAAAGTCTGTGGGCCTACTATACGGCAGAAAGAACCATATTCGTAGAGTTTGCAATGGTTTATATTAAAAGTCAGTAGCTCGTTCTTATCCTCTTGATCACGTACACCCCCAAAACTGAAGTAAAGAAGGGATGGGTGTAGTCAATAAACTGACACCTTGTTTTCTTTGATCACGATAGATCATTTGTCTTGGGAAATCCAATAAAATTTCTGAAGAACGAAAAGATTGAACATCTGAAAATCACGAGAAGAAGTCCCCTCAGGCAAAATTTTAGTATACAAAACGCACTAGCGGGTCAATTGTGGTACGAATCCGTTCACCTAGTCTTTTTCCAGAAAATCACACAGGTTGGAATGACGTGTATATGCGGCTATAACCCCTATTGGATTGTGTATAGCTGATTATATCAAAACTCGGCCAAGGGGAAAAATTTTCCTGTCCCTAAAATTATTTTTTTCAAATTTGTACAACAAAATAAAACGTAAAAATTAAGTAATAGCATCTAGCTAAGGCTTACGTCAGCTTAATCTTTTTTTATGGCTTCACCTTTCATCACAAACTCTTGGGTTTATCTGTGGTCATCACAAGTAGCTGAAAGGGGTGAACTAATATCCTCCCAAGCTGTAGGTGTATTATGTTTTGATGTAGTTGATGAGTGGGGAAAGAAATTTTGCTGTTCAAAATTTAAAGATTAGCTGAATATCACGAAATTGGCTGTATAATTTTTATTACATGCAGTGAGCCCGTAATAACTGAAATCGTATGTATGTCTGTATGTACATTTGGGAATTCAATTAGTCGAAAATTTAAACACTTCTGAAGGACCATTAGATGATTTTTAGTGTCAGAAGTAAAACTTGATTCCATACATAAAAAACAATAATTCCATTCTTTTATACTTTTGGCTTGTTTTTTCACATATGAGAAAAAAAAAATTTGTAGATCAGGTTTGGCAGGAAGAAGTGGGAATAATATAATGATTGTATTTTGAAAAAAAATTTTAAAATTTTTCAAGAGCGAAAAAAAAGAACTACCGGTCGCAAAATTAAAAAAAACTTTTCGACTTTTTAATCCCCTGCAGGTCAACGGCCCCCCGCCGCCCAAAAGGGAAATAGGTGGATTATAATCGTATTTTTTTTGAACAAAAGCTATGGGGAAAAAAAGTTCGGGGGGCCCCGGGGGGTCGCTCCCTTTTGGGGACCTGCGGTATTTTATCGAGTTTGACCTTATTCAAACAATTTTTATAAGAACAAAACAACTATTTTGGACAAAACCCGTATAAAAAAGCACGTCATTTATTTTTTAGGTTGAATATAAATCGGTGATGACGGGCCAACTAAAATTGATTTTGCCCTATTTTATTGTTATTTTTTCTCAAATTTTTGTAATTTAATTCAAAATTTTGGGCAACCCTGTAAAAAAATTAAAATTTTTTGCTAGGCCCACATACAATACGTTTCTTAGACAGGTTTTCGATTTAGAACATAAAAACATTTTTGCACTAAAAAAAATGTTGTATATTACAAAATATAAAACCCGTATTTTGGACGCCCCTTGAATTGTTTTTTATAATTATTTTTAAATTCAGTGGTTTTTCATTTATGTATAAAATAAAGTTTAAGGGATTATATGTCCCAAACTTTAATGTTAAAGGTATAAAACATAAAATCGATTATTATTAATTTTGGGGACCCTTTACAAAAAATGAAATCGCTTTTGTTTTAAAAAATAAAAAAAATTTTTAAATGATAATTAAAAAAAAATTTTGGAATTTTTTCAAAAACTTTTACCCTTATAGCAGGTCAAAGTTTTTCAACTTTGACTTTGGACACCCCCGGAGGTCAAAAGCCCCAGCTGCCCAAATGGGAAAACAGGGGATTATTTTAATCGTGATTTTTTTTTGAACAAAACTTTGCTATAGTGAAAATTAGTTCGAGGGGGGGGGGGGGTCGCCCCTGAGCACCTAATGGTCCAAGCTCTAGAGTCCATTGGCATTCGTGGTATTGCGTTTTGGATTGGTTTTGAAACTATCTTACTGATAGATTCATGGGAAATGCATGTAAAGGCCACGTTAGTGAAGAAAAACATTGTGATTCTGGAGTCCCCCAGGGTCTATTTTGGGGTCCTACGTTATTTTTGATATATGTTAACTTTATGTCAAAATGTCTTATATATTGCTTTATATTTTTTTATGCTGACGATACTGTTTTACTCGCGGTGCATTTTAATATTCGTGTTGCGCATGCTATGCTACAGTCTGACTTTAACAGTCTTTTACGTTGGAATCACGATAAAGAACTAGTAATTAACTCTTCTAAAACCAAATTGTACATATATGCACACCCCACACCACGAAAAAGATTTTCCAATTAATATTATTTATCACGATTTCAACTGCATTCTACTATGGCTGAATTGACCGACTGTGAATGTAGTGGGAAAATTGAAAGTGTAAATACTTATGAGTACCTGGGATTAAAATGTAGATAGGCACTTTTCGTGGGAAATATCATATTGATAATTATGTAACAGACTACGCTCCCTTGCTCCTCTCGGCTTTTATATTCTAAAATATGATTACCTTTTTCCTTATTTAGAACCGGGTATCAATCCATAGCCGAATCTTTGATTTTGTATGGCATTTTGCTTGGGGCATATGCTTCGCGGTGTCACATTAAAAGGGTTGAAGATTTACAAAATAAAAATGTTAAAATGGTAATGTGTGCTTTAAAACCGATTCTGAACTCTCCCGTAAACAAATATTTTCTTTTGTAATGTGCTGCCAATATCTTCATTTTTTAAATTATTAGATTTATATTACACTTCTATTTTAAATCAGATTTCAAGATTCGTTAGACTCATGCAAGGATACAAGGCTAAAAGTGGGGGGGGCATTCAAAATTCCCAATTTTAACAACAAATATGGCCAACCCGTTCACTTTCTTACTCGGTTTCCTTCTACGTTCAACTTGATGCCGCTCCTCACTGAAAACCTTGTCAAAACATTTCAAAAATTAAAACTGAACTAAAATCTTATCTTCTTTCTGACACCTTTTGACAATGTTTTTCGATTTATTTATTTATTTTTCTAAGCTCCTTGGTTCTTTTTCTGTAATTTTTGGTTTTCAAAATTAAAACTGAATATGTCATGCAACCATAGTATTTATACATACATGTTTTTCATTTTTATTTTGGTTATATGTTCCGTTCTCTTTTATTTGTCACCATTTTAATAATTTATTAATTGTCTTTACCCCACGGGTAAGCCTTTTTCAGGCTTTGTGGGTTTTTTGATTATGTTTTTGGGTAGATTTTTTCTGTAGGCCTATGTAACATTAACTATTTATTTGTACTTTTTTGCTAAAAAAAAAAAAAAAAAAAAAAGAAAAAAATATAGAGACTAGGGGCTAAATTGTTCATGTAAGAAAAGTGTTATTCTTTGTAACCTAGTTTAGTATAATATTATGTTCCCTATCCAGACCTTCAATTCCTTGACTATTACTTAAGGGGGCCCGTTCACCTCTTTTAAAAAAAAAAAAAAAAAAAAAAAACTCTACTACTACTACACAAACTAAAAACTTGCAAAAAAGCTCATCCATCAACGTGGCGGGACTTAAGCGTTTTCCTAGTTGGTATTCATTAGTATGTGTGGGCCTAACTGATATTAATCCATTTCACTAAATTGTTTCTTGGGGTAGCAATAACATTGTACCAATAATGTAGACCCTAAACGTTTTTACTTGTTTGTGTAGTTCACCCAACTTTTGTGTGTGCTCACAAATATCTATTATGACCGGGATGCAATCTCACCTCATTTCCATAAAGTTCAGCATATTTGATATGGCACTTGAATCCATATTTGGTAATTGGAAGGATTGTTTCAAATCAACGTAAGACTGCTGGTGGCCTACAAAGAATCTACCTGTAAGGGCCTCGTTCTAGCCAAGTGGCTTGATTTTCGTGCTTTTCTAGACCTAGGTCTCAATGAAATAATTTGAATTTAGGCCTGTAACAGGCCTACTACAAAGATTTGATTTGGCTTACCCGAAGGGCCTCGTTCTAGCCAAGTAGGCTAATTTAATTTAGGAGCTTCTTTACATAACAAAAATAGAAAATTACTTAACGCAAAGTCTAGTATCTGAAAATAGGGTCTACAAAAAAGATTTATATACATACTCATCGATAAGAACGTCGCGGGGCAATGTGGTTTGAATTCAGAACTTGCTTGCACATGCATAAAGCATGATATCAGTAGGGCCTAAAATTTTCGCTCCAACATATAATATGATCACTTACCTCTATACTAGGGAAACGCCAAAGTCGTTGTTAGACGAGTGAGTGAGCCATGTGTTGAGTACCCGGTAACATTCCTTTTCTTCCCCCTACCTTAGGCCTCCCTAGCCTATCATAGGCTACAGTGGAGCATTATGGCCTAAAACTATGATCTAAACTTAAATACCCTATTATTTATACGAATATTATAATCAAACTTAAATGCAAATGTTCCCGCATACTCAACACATGACTCTCTCACTCGTCTAACAACGACTTTTTAACATTCCTTTTCTTCCCCCTGCCTTAGGCCTCCCAAGCCTATCATAGGCTACAGTGGAGCATGATGGCCTAAACTATGACCTAAACTTAAATACGTTTTATTTATACGAATAATCAAACAAACAAACTCAAAATTGCAAATGTTCCCGCGTAGGCTACTCAACACATGACTCTCTCACTCGTCTAACAACGACTTTGGCGTTTCCCTAGTCGAGTTGGCTAAAGCGCCCTTATAGCCGAAATGTGGGAGACGTGGGTTCAATAGTCGGGAAAGATTTTGTAATTTCTGGATTGTATTTTTTAAATTTTTTAACATGTTTTGAAATGTATATAACGCAGTGTAGTCAATCATCTGTGACAATACTATGGAAAACATAGCCAGTACGAAATACGTGAAAATATTGCAAGGTTTACTCAATCTACAAGCGGAATTTGGGGGTACCTTGACGTCCAACATTCGATTAACCTTGGACACGGCATTTCACAGCCAGGTAAATAACAAACAAAAAATATTACTTCAAAATGAAAACCATTGTCGTTAAAATAATTCCTGTACATTTCAACGTATTTTTTAGTTTTTTATTTCTTGCAGGTTTAAATCGCAACAGATTGTGCTCATTTTGTTAGCAGTTCTCAGTTACCTGGTCACGGATGTCTGTTTAAAATTTCAGCTCAGTCTATTTGGCCGTTCGGCCGTATGAGCCCGGACAGACAGACATTTAACAGAATTAATCACGACCAAGGACCGATCGAGTAGCGTTGTAGACTACGTTCGCTGCGCTCACTCGTCTAACTAACTCGGCTTTTCTTGCACTCATTCTAGCTTTTCTTCTTTTTAATTGTTCTTTTAGCTCTCCAAGTGTCGTAGTTCCATATGCTGCAGCCATTTTCCCGCGCGTGCGAGTGGCCGGAACGCTCGCAGCGCTACCTAGCGGTGAACTGTCATACGGTGCCCCATATAGGCTATATATATATATAGAGTTATCTACTCTGCCTTCCTTAGCTTCAGCCCTCCCTCTCCCCCTACCAACTGCGGAGCCCCTTGACCTCTTTACTTGTGCCAATCTAGTAGGCCTACCTCTTGCCAAATCCTCTCCCTCAATTCCCTTAAGATTCCCTTTGCTCCCCTCTGACACTGTTAAGTGACCTCCCAGCTACTCTAGGAGCCTGCATCGGTGGTAATACTGACATCCCCCTTTAATTCATGAGAAACATCTTTCCTGGTTCGAATCCTGTCCTCCATTTTCCCTTCCTTAGTTAAGTTAATCCAGTCTGCTAACTTGCTAACCACCAAATTTTCATCAACATCATCAAATTTCACTTTTGTGTCCTGGTCCCTAACCAATGTCGGCTTAGGATGCCCATTCCCACCAGAGCCTCCTTGTCCCCTATAGACCCCTCTTTGATGGTCCTTTAGTCACAACCGATCGCCCCAAGGGCCTCGCATCATTCCCCATATCAGGGTTCAGCAAATCTTCTTTAGTGCCCACAGATTGCTTCAACTTTCTTTCTCCTTCCCTCCTAGCCATGTCTTCTCTCCTTATAAGATCCAACAACCTTTTCCTGTCATCTATCTCCTTAATTAGGCCTAGTGTATTCTCTACCTCCAAGTAGCCAACTAGGCCTACCCTGCTCAAGTTGCCCCAGTTCCCAGTTCTAGATCCACCTGCAATCTCAGGCTTCAAATATGGTTTATTACTAACACTATCCAGAAAGGCCTGGGCTTTCCTTAGACCTGTTTCCCCATCAATCTTTCCCCCATTATCACTGCCAGTCCCTTCCTTCCCTTTGCCCTCCTCCTTCCTTTTGTCAATGTCCCCTTTCCCAACGTCCATGCACCCTATGCAAGTACACTTCACTCCCCTTTACAGT